>OZ038477.1:4599144-4784144 GCA_964036315.1 Acanthosepion esculentum
TCCATTGCATTCAGTGAAACGTGGAAAACTGCCCAAATATACATTATATATATATATATATATATATATATATATATATATATATATATATATATATATATATGTTTCATTAAAGATGATAGACAAGGTACTACGATTAATTCTTTAATTAATAACAGTAATTCTGAGCACTTTCGGCTATACTTTTAGCCATTATCAAGAATGATTTTATTTTTGCTTTTTAATTGGGTGTATGAGTTGTGTGTATGTTTCGAGAGTTATAGGGATGTTTTATTTTCCGAACACGGTTAGCACATTGTGGCCCTGTTCGTAGTTTATATTATTAAGTGTTAGCTTTTTCTTTTTTTATTAATAGGGCTTCCATTATTTTTTTATCTTTTTTTTTACATGTGGATGAGGTTATTATGTTTGTATTTTCTACTAGTATGTTTCTGATGGCTACACTATACCAATTGACTTGAACAAAAACATCCAATTAATTATCTACTACAAAAAACTTAAAACAGCTGACCTTATCCTCAAAAATAACAACACACCAGCAAAATCAAAATTACAACGAACGAAGATTATCTATGAGTTCAAATGCCCCTTAAGGAATTGTGTTCCTGATCAAACCAAATTCATAAATAATTACATCGATCACACGACTACATGCCTATCCAGACGCCTTACGTTACACCTATCTGACCACTGCTCTATTAGAATCCATTTAAACTTACACACAAACTTACGAAACTCCATCCGAAATGTACTTGATAATTGACAGTTTCTACACACTATGTGTTCAAAAAAGAAAACACTTGCTCGAACAAAAGAAAAATTAAATAAAAAGTTTAATCGTAATATCTTGTATGTCGTCTTTAATGAAACATTTATAAATGAAGGATTGCTGCCTAAATACACAATATATATATGTGTGTGTGTGTGTGTGTGTGTATGTGTGTGTGTGTGTGTGTTTTGCAAAAAATCATGGTATTGACTAATAAAATCCTAACCGTTGAACCCACAAAACAGACAAAGCCATAACAAGAATTTTAAACCCTCTTCCTTAAACAATCAGTTTAAATCACTTTACACCAACATCCCAGTTGAAAAAAGTTTAAATCTTAAAAAAAAAAAATGAATTATCAAAGATAAACTGTTTTTAATTAAATATGTGTGTGTGTTTCTTTTTCAATGTGTACGTTATAATATGAAATAATGCACGTTATAATATAAAATAATGTACGTTATAATATAAAATAATGTACGTTATAATATAAAATAATGCACGTTATAATATAAAATAATGTACGTTATAATATAAAATAATGCACGTTATAATATAAAATAATGTACGTTATAATATAAAATAATGCACGTTATAATATAAAATAATGTACGTTATAATATAAAATAATGCACGTTATAATATAAAATAATGTACGTTATAATATAAAATAATGTACGTTATAATATGAAATAATGCACGTTATAATATAAAATAATGTACGTTATAATATAAAATAATGTACGTTATAATATAAAATAATTCACGTTATAATATGAAATAATGTACGTTATAATATAAAATAATGTACGTTATAATATAAAATAATTCACGTTATAATATGAAATAATGCACGTTATAATATAAAATAATGCACGTTATAATATAAAATAATGCACGTTATAATATAAATAATGCACGTTATAATATAAAATAATGCACGTTATAATATGAAATAATGCACGTTATAATATGAAATAATGTACGTTATAATACCGCATAGCATATGATATTAATCTCTTTACTATCAAATGTGTTTACACTTCACATTATGGTAATTAGTGTATGTGCCGAAAAAACTGTTTCCCATAAAAATTGGTCAATTTCTTCTGAAATGCTTGACCCATCTGAAATTAAATTCTAATTAATTTTCATCCACTTGGATAAAATATAAACGTGTGCCAATTTATGTTTGTCGCATAAATAATAGTCTAAATCTTTTTCCTTTTGTACGAATACTTAAATGGATAAAATAGGATTTTCGACCGGAATGCGTTGAAGTTAGTTGTCAGCCGAAACAAATTGTAAACACCGAAGCGCTTGTATACAAATATTACTTCGCCGGCAGATCAACACCAGGATATTATCATGACACTCTCTCCTTAATTTTAAAGAGAAAGAATATCCGGAGTGGAATAATGGAAGTGGCCAATAGGAGGAGAAAATAAAACGCTGTACATCGGAAAAATCGATCGTCGCAGATAAGAGATGAATGGAAAATGTTGGAGCGAATATCGACTCCACATAATAAGCCCTCTTATCCTACAGATGTCATGAACGACCCAATATGGCGTATTAACAGCCTCCGAGATCATGAGAACATTTTACCCACAACTGGTTCCATGTAATTTTGTACAACTAGTCTTAGATTATTTGGAGATGAGGTGAACACCGACAAATGAAAGACACAGGCAAAAAGGTTAATGAATGATAAAGATTATATATTTGAATCTCTAAATTAATGGAATCAACCATTCAAGTAATTTAGAAACGCCAAAACGAGTGCCAAGCTAAGAAAAAATAGATTAGCAACATTCTCTTCAGCTGAGTACTTGTTAAATCTAGTATTGACTCAGATAATACATTAACATTTTTATAATGATGGAAACTGCATTCGTATTAAATTTAACTATTTACTGATCATGTGTATCTGGAGAAAAATGAAAAGTTTTATAAATCCTCAAATATTTAACTTAAAAATAGGTCAAAACAAATAGACGAGTCTATTTTTTATGGAAACCTACAGTTAAGAATTATTAGTAATTATTCTTAGCGACTATATTAAACCAAACCCAGTATATATATATATATATATATATATATATATATATATAGAGAGAGAGAGAGAGAGAGATAGATAGATAGATAGATAGATAGATAGATAGATAGATAGATAGATAGATAGATAATATTAGTGGTAAATATATATATATGCAATCATATATCTAAAATATATAAATATATATACATACATACATACACATACATATATATATGTATAAAAATAATTCCAAGAGGATAGAATCCAGGTAGAACTCAATGTCTAGGACAGAGTAAGGATATAATAAAAAGGCTTAAACACTAATATTCCATGGTCATAATTTATTCCATTGGAATCGTAAATACGATCCAATTCATCAGACCTACAAATTCAAAAAGTTTTCAAAAGTTTTCGTTTCATTCAAAAGTTTTTGAATTTGTAGGTCTGATGAATTGGATCGTATTTACGATTCCAATGGAATAAATTATGACCATGGAATATTAGTGTTTAAGCATTTTTATTATATATATATATATATATATATATATATATATATATATATATATATATATATATATATATATATATATATGTATGTATATGTGTGTGTGTGTGTGTGTGTGTGTGTGTGTGTGTGTGTGTGTGTGTGTTTATTTTTTACTGTATGGTTCATCCTTTACAAGTCTCGGGGGCCACTCGGGGTAGAGGGTTACGTTAAGAAGCATTTTGTGCGGATAGGAGAGGGAAGATAATGGTTAACCCTAGGCTTGAACAGGTTAAGATTGTAGTAATCGGGAGAAAACATATTAGGACTCGGATCCACAGAACAGAGGTTTGGGGGATGAAGCTTCTCGAGTGGAACTTACTTCCCACCAATGGAATACGAAGGGAATGCGGGTGGCTAAAATGTAAGTGGCCTGGTGGAACTGGCGGAACCAAACAATGTAGTTCGTTCGACCACTTTCCATAAAAATAGTTATAGAGCAGTAAGAGGTTTGCTTGCCACACCCCTTGATGTTGGAGAGTGGAAAATAGTTTGTCCCCCACAAGGACGCGGAAATGATTTCGAGCTCAAATATTACAACAGTGCTATATTTTCGACCTAATCTGGCTCTTGTAAAAGTAGAGGATAGATAGCATGAGGCGTCAGGTACTTACTGGTGCCGACCATTTTTTACTGCATCTTTAACGATAGATCGTATGGACTAGATCTACTTAAGGTCAGGTGTGAGTTTATGGTCCAATAGTCTCTCAGGGCACGGAACCTCCACTAGGGAACATCCGTTCATCGTGACTGGTAGTTGTTTGGGGTTTGATCGGCAACAATGTAACTAGTTTAGTTTTAGAGGTATTCAATATAACCATCCAGTTATTGTACCCACTGAGAAGTTAGTGCTCAATCAAATGAGAGAACATCTGCCAATCTCTGATCATCAAGCATTTTAGAGGTGCACCAGTATATCGTTGTATTATCGGCAGAGATGTTCACAAATGATCTGTATAATGGTATTATAATGGTATGTATGTAAAGCAAAAAGAGGGTTGACCATCAGTGTATCAGAGGACTGGACCCCGGCTGCCTGGTCGTGAATAACTACATTCAAGGACCTAACCTTTAGATACGACTTTATAATTGATAAGACCTTTCAAGTGGTTCTATAACTGCAAAACATTTGTGCCACATCTTGTCAAATGCCTTCGAAATATCTAATGCTGTAGTCCTCGAGGTAGGTTTGTCGTCAAAAGCATCATAAATTCTGAGTAATGGTAGTTAGGACATCAATTGTCGATTGGGCCAATAGAAACTCGTACTCCTTGTCGCTCAAGAGGTTGTTCTTATCTGAGTGCTCAACAACCTTCTTGTTGATTATAGCCTCAAAAAACAAGGGCGCTCCCAGCGTTCTTGAATACCGGGCATACCCTTGAAACATTCCACATGCTTGGGAAGGATTTCTTCAATTAGTGGTTAAATAACTTTGCTAAGATCTGGAATAGTTCCGGGTCGATATTCTTAAGAACAACCACTGGGATTTTGTGTCTGGGTCAGTGGCTTTCTCAGAGTCAAGGCTTTTGATAAGTCTTGAGACTTCCCGTGCTGTAATGAAAATATTACTGAGATTTGTGCTCAGTGAGATGTGGGAAGTTGGGAAGATGATGGGATTTGTCATATAACGTTGAATTCGAGGCAAAGATCGGGGTGAAGAGCTCTGTCTTGTCTGTTGAGGAAGACATAACATAGCGATCATTTATAATAGTGGGAACTGCGGCTTGTCCTTTGTTCATACTTTGGTTGGCAATATTCCAGAGTTGATGCGATCCAATTTGTTTCTTTTCAACCTTAGCCTGGACCACTTACGCATAGCTACACTTCGCTTTCCATAGTTTTCTTGTAGTGATTGCGGGCGGTTCTGAATGCAGTATTAGTCAAAATACACCGCTCCTTACGATAGATATTGAAGGGCACTCAGAGTGAATTTGTTTGATTTGGGCTGGAATGTTTTTAGTGAGTATAAAACTCTCCATTCCACAGAGAATTTATTCAGAGACAAGGGCATTAAGAGGCAGCGTGCTTGAAGAAGGTTGAGAGATGAGCTTCCATCATATAAGATCGAAAACTATTCCAGTCTGCCTTTGTGCAGCGAAAGATCAGGGTATGCCTTTGGTTTGGCATCAAGCTTGACATTGACTAGCGAATGGTACGACGTACTTGGGATGGGGATAAAGATTTTGCTAAGTATTTATCAAGGCAGGATCTTATAAAGATGTCGAGTCAGGGATGCAGGTGGATTCTTTGATGATCTGTGATAGGTCATAGGCAACAGAGAAGTCTCTGCAATATCTGCCTTCTTTTTCTGGTTTTGTTCGAGTGGATTAACCACTCTTTGCGGTGAATATTGAAGTCACCGCAGATATGAATGCTAGCCGAAGGATAATGAGGATATTACCAAAAACGCATGGAGTACTAAGTGCCGCGCAGAAGCACATATGTGGGAGATCAGGGTCCTCGTTTTTTGCGTCCCTGTCACTGGGAAACCCGTCCTTGATGTATTTTCCGTTATGTCCCCGTTACAATTTAGGTGGTCGTGTTTGGTTATTAGGGTTGAGTAGCCCGGAATTGTGAGCCCCTTTAGAGGTATTGAGGATTTGATACCAGACAGAAAGAGGAGGTCGGATTTGTACTCAATAAGATGGAGCTCCGCGCCTGGAAAGTTTGAATGTAGATCACTCACATTCGTTTTGCAGCTGGTATATCTGAGGTCTGCTTTTTTAGGGTTAGACTTGTTAGTTGTTTTCATTATAAATGATTTTATGTGTGTATTGTGTTTTGGATGGTGGACGACTAGGAGGCAATGAGACAGAAACAACCACAGGAGATACATTTATAAATAACCTGGATTTAATTTTTCGGGGATACAGCCGTAACAGTAACCTTCACCATGGCATCGAGAGGCTCCACCGTAGACTACAACACGGTCAATATACCATTCACAAAGTGGCAGTACAATAGCCCCGATATTATACAACTGTTGGCATTATACACCTCCTTCAAAGTTTCTCAAATGTTCGGATCCCTGACTATCTGGCGGACAACATCAAAACCCAGAAATATCTACCTCCAGCACCCTTAATGAAGGGAAAAATAAGCCAGGAAATAAGATATAGGCGTGATATTTCGAGTATGCATGTCTCATCGACTCAGAAGTCAAGGTAAAAGAACTCCTCCTTGGATCAGAAACATCGTACCGGCCAGAGACGTAAGGTATCAAGACAAGCTCGCTAATAGACACAAGGACTAAATGGCCCATTGAATGAAGTGGGGGTAACCAAGGTTGCTCGGCGGTGCGTGTGCATTATATATATATATATATATATATATATATATATATATATATATATATATATATATATATATGGTGCGATGGTTAAATTGTCGCCATTTTTTAATTTTATTTTTGTGCATGTGCGTGGTTTGTTTTTTATTTTATCGACTGCACACTATAGTAGGGTCAGTCTGTGAGAAAGAGAGCACCATGTCACTACTCACTCAGCCAGAAATTTTGAAATACCATCCTGTACTCCTTGGCATTCGCGCCAGAAGCTCCAGTACGAACATTTCTGAGTGTTGAGTGTCAATCTGATGACAGTGCAGAGGATTCGGAATGAGTTGAATGCGTAATGGTGATTCGATAAGAAAAGAACTCCCGAATCTGTTTGTGAGGGCCTCAGACTCAACACGGAGGACTACATCGAGTGACTTGAGGAGGCTGTGCTGCCCTGGGTCGAGAGGCTAGCTGGTGGAAGACTCTATATCTGGCAACAGGACTCTGCACCATGAAAAACTAGCAGGAGACCCAGTCATGGCTGTCAGACATTTTCTGCTACTACGTCAAGCTTTACATCAGGCTACCTAACTCACAGACTACAGCCCCCTTGATTATGTGTGGCATTCAGTTGAGCGAGAGACAAACAAAACTCCTTGTAGCATTAGAGAGCAACTGAAGGCTAGGATTATGACAGCATTCACTAACTTAAACAAGTAGTCCGTTCATAAGAAATGCAGGAGATTCCGAAGTTGTATTTATCAAATGTGTGTTTGTACCTATATATGATTTTACCAATCAAATCATTATTTAATCTGAAGAAGTCATTTTGAAATACGAAACACGTCAAGAAACATTTTTCCATTTGCATCATATACAGAGTTTATATATCCTATTCTCCCCAGCACGCGCACGCGCACACACACACACACACACACACACACACACACCACACACGCATATATATATATATATATATATATATATATTGTCATCCACAGACAGACTTTTTCGCTGTATCATAGTTCATCAGTGTGATTAGACATCCTGTTGCATCTAGCTAAGATAGAAACCCGCTTGAATTAACGTTAGTCGGAGATTCTATCCTTAAGCCGTTGGCGCACAGCAGGGGTTAAGATGAATTTAAGCGTATTTATTTTTACATACACACACAGTGACTGAGAGAACTCGATTCATTTTACTGAAGAGTCTTGCATTATTAGCAGTAATCGTCAGTGTTAACAAACTCACAATTCATCCGGACTGATATACTAAATTAACAAGAGGCAGGGAAAGCAAGAGAGAAGATAAGAAAGGGGGAGAGGGAGAAAAAAAATAACAGATTTTTTAAATTAATTTTTTTTTAAATATATAAGAGAGATAAGGGGAGTGAGAGAGACAGGAAAAGAGAGAGGGAAGGGAAAGGACAGGGGAGAAAGAAGAAATAAATGATAGGATAGTAGCAAAACTAAAAACTGGCCGAGAATTTTTTTTCCTTGAAGAGTTGACCAAGTTTTATACATCGGGTGATTTACGAGGTGATCAGACTTGAATGAGTTACAGCAAATTGTCCTCTAGAACCTGTTCTTTTAGGCAGTAAAACCGTCTATTAGGGCGGCTAGTCAATCCCTATTGCAGACACTCGCTCAGTATGAACCTGTGGTTTATACTGCAAATACGCTTTTGCAGTTTCTGGGAGAGAGCATGATCAGCAATCTGAACATGGCCAGCACACTCAAACCCTCACGATGACTTGTTACTTTGTGCAAGCGCAGCTATTGAAGCCCGCAAGGGTTCCGTCTACCCAATTTAACTAGGTTTTGGTCAACCCGTGGAATGGTTTTCAGGTGCTTTCCAATGGTGTCGCACGCTGGGATCGCCCCCACCCTCCAGATCGATAACATCAGGAAGTCTACTTCCTGACAAAAACATGGTCTCATGGTCAGAAAGCGAACTTTCTAACCACTTAGCCACGCGCCCATATGAAATATTCTTAATCAACATACACTTTATATATATATATATATATATATATATATATATATATATATATATATATATATATATATATATATATGTGCGTGTGTGTGTGTGTGTGGGAAGAGACCGAAGTGTATGTTTACACTTTTATTAAGAATATTTTACGGAAAATTGCTTTTTTCTTATTTCTCTCCATATTTTTTAATTAAAATTACTTCTTTCTTATTTACAAGTTTTCTAAAATCCTGTTGACAAAGAAATTTGAATTCCGAACAGTGGAATTGTATCTTAAAGTGACATTCCTTTTTGAGAGACCATCTTAGTTGGTGGGGTATTTGATAAAAATTTACGTTGACCAATTGAAATCTTGCTTGTACTTTTGTTGTCTACCTGAAAAATCGGTTCATACACTCTAAAGGGCACAGTGTGTGGTTTGTTACATAAAAATGACAAAACTTTCAACCTTTGACCTATCTGACAATGTTTGCGCTGTTACATCCTGTTCGCGTAATGTTCTTTATTTATAGATCCATATCGATGTTTAGTTCATGTAAAATCAACGCGGATCGTTGTCGCTATCTTTTCTAGTTTGCTTGTTCCATTAAAACCAATTTTAATAATTCCTTCGTCTGTACTTTTAGATGGTATATTTGTTTCTTCTTTGAAATTCGCTTTCTTTACAAGATACTTGATGCCTGCAGCAGGGTAAGTGAAACCTAATGGAACGAACCTTTAAAGTCTCAATTCAATATCACGTTCATATTGTGCTAATTACTGTCTGTCCCGAATAAAGACTGTTTCCCTGTAAAGATTATGTTATTACGTCCAAATATGAGGTTACTGAGTGACCCGGTATGCTGCCGGAAGGTGCAGTCAACGCTCATTTCAGTATCAGGGAAATAATTATCTCTTTGGGCAGTTTTCATTCAAAATTAGCACTGGAACTTCTGAAACTGTCTGCTAATTTTCATTTTTGTTGTAGTTGCCCTGTTCTCACCACTTTAGGAGCTGAGAAATGCGTAGAAAGTTGTCAGGTCTCAACATGAGAAAGATCCCTGGGTGTGGCTTTCACATTCCTCTCCATTTAACTCAATGGACACCATTGCTTATGTTCGTTCAAGTAAGGAGGTCTAAAGCAAGATTATTCAACCAAATACAACACATTATTTTCTTCTGTAATAGATACAGGAATTTAATATAATATATAGTCGACTCGAAAAATTAAATAATTTTAGCGATAATAAAATATAAAAATTTTCCTATGGGTCTTTGTGCTCATTGTATGTGATTTGTTTGTTCTAAACCTTTCCTCTTCTCAGATTGTTTTTATTAATAATCGATTAAACTGGTTGTCTTTTTCAATCTTGACTCTTAAGTCGCCACTGGTAACTGGTTCCAATTTCACTTTTCACTGACTTTCTCCATCACAAATTGGCCGCTTTATACGTATTTTCTTGTCAACAACTGATGGCAATCACGCATGACTTTGTGTTTTCCCGTGTAAATCAGTGTTCCGTTTCATCAAACATAATATCACATTTAGTGCGTCATATTTCTTGAACAGACTTCAACTTCATACAAACAACTCATGATATATGAGTATCATTTAGTAAACATGTAGGCAAATTATTTTGGTTTTGATTTACTAATTCTACAAAATTATCAACGTTCTCTCAACCTGTTAATTTCACTTCACAGTCATTCAATTTATCTTGCAGACTAAAATTGTATTTTTTACCCTTTATTCATTTATATTTGCAACAACTAAATATACGGTCTTTGTCGTTAGTTTTTCATCGAAAGATGAACTGGTTAAGTAAAGCGGACGGGATGAAAAAACTTACATTTGATTAAACTTACAAAGACTGTTAAATATGTATGATCACATTGATTTAGATGAATAAATATAAAGAAAATGAAAATATACACATACATTATATATATATGTGTATGTGTGTGTGTGTGAGTGTGTGTGTGTCTGCATCTATGTATTATGTACGTGTGTGTGTGTATGTTTTGCTGGATAGTTAAATTTGAGGATGGTACAACTATTTTTTTGCATCGCTGATTTTGTCACTATTCACGTATTTGCCCTAAATTGTTTCATTGTTCAATTCAAATTTATTTTCCCGTCCCTCATTTTTCACATTCCGTCTGATTTGAAAACTAAATCGTCTGCTTCTAGTCTTAATATCAAAAATGGATAACAATCAAACAATATGGCGGCTTCCTATTGATGATAAACACAAAAGATTGCAAATCCAACGATGACATTAAATGATTGGCAGCACACAATTTGGCTGTTAAATGAAATGACGGTTATATTTTGCCGCATAAATTACGTTTGTCCTGGTTGGTTGCACAAGAGTGAGATAGATCCTCCCAGACATTCCGCCGAATCACGTTCCTGTAACTGCGAAATAAATGAAAAATAAAATTAGTCTTTCATAAAAATAAAATAAAATAAAATCTTCAACGAAAGAAGTGTGGAGAGCGGGCAGAAATAAATAGCAAGAACAATTAAAAGCAAAAGTCTATGTTATTTGTTTTGGCGGTAAGTCGCCTCGAACAAAAGTCTCCGAGTTTATCTTTACAAAGGGTACGTCGTATATTCACCACATTTTCACAGAACAAGGAAATAATTCAATTTTATAAATATTTGAATAGAATTTAAATGATTGAATAAGTTTTAAACACATCTTTTTTTGTAATCAGCCCGATATTATTCAAAACAAAAAAGAACAATGACAATTACAAATAGAATCTTTTGGGGGTTGGACGGTCACAATTTCGAGGGTTAGAATTCTGCTTGCAAATCATTTTACAAAGATTTCTATGTAGCACAAATCTTCTACTTTACAAAATCAGTGAATAAATAACTCGAGGGTAAATTAAATCTCAAGCCAACGTATAAATCGTGTAAAGAAAGACGTGAATATCGTTAATCTCCAACAAAAACGAATGAATAAATATTTAATAGCTGAAAAAGTATCTGTTGTTGTTTATTTACGTGCTACGAAGTACAATGAATAACAAGACTTTCTGCAGTGACGCAATGTTCAGCAGATCATTTCTATAGACGTGAGTTTAATCCTCACTGTGTGTTCCATATTTGCATTTTTATACCAGACATCTATTAAGAAATTTATTAAAGAAATATATTAGACATGTCTGATATTATCACTTAGATAACATCATGAGAGTTGAACGAGAGATAATTAAATTCAAAATCTGTTTTGCTTGTTACAAGAACTTCTGTGATAATCTTTCTCGAACAAAACTAGATTTTAAACGAAATTCCATTCTGTGTTCTACATTAATTAATTCGTCTCAGTTCTCTTTTATTAGTTGCTTATAAGCCCACGTTTATAACCATCCATCAATATAGAACAGAGACACTTATTTCTAAGACGAAATTTAAGACAATATATAGTCTCTGCTTCAGTGTACCTCTGTAAATGGCGTATTAAGAAAATATAAAGCTCATCTCGTTCCCTGAAATTTCTGAGTTCAGTCCCAGTATAAGGTAACGTGAAAATATTTACCCGTTTTAGTTTCCCATAAAATTGACAATTCCAGATTGAAAATAATTCCTAGAATTATACAAGTGAAAGGCCTAAGGGGGAGATCTTAAGTAGAGCTACGCAAACGTTGTGATTAAAACAATACAAAAAAAACGAATCTGGTCCGAATGAATCCACGTATCATCATACCAAACTTTTGTCATATAGATTTAAGAAAATCAGTTAAGTCTCAAACAGTAGAGTTTGCATCGTTAGTTAATGTTTCTTATTTCATAAACGGTGAAATCAAAAACAAAAACCTGTAAGTGAAGCTCATTATCACATAAATATATTTACAAATGGAATCATAAAAGTTGTGCCTGAAATTAGGCAATTTACAAATATGTTCTAATAAAATCGATATTCAAAGTATGAATACATTTAATTTGTTCATTAAAATGCAATCATTCGGGCTTTTTCTGAAGCATACGGATGAAATGTTATAAATACAAGGTAACCAAAAAAGTTCTGTCCGTTTTTAAAAGAAAAAAAGAAAACGCTTCACAGTATGTGTAACTTATATTTAGTCTTCGAAGTAATCGGCATCTAGCACCTTCTGCCAACGTGTCTGCAGCTGTTCAATGCCCTTACGGTAGAACTCGGGGGGTTTTAACGCAAGGAAGTCCGTGAGGGCTTTGTGCAAGTCTGCTTCATTGGTGAAGGATTTCGCACGAAGATGATTATCTAGGGAGTGGAAGAGGTGGTAATCGTATGGCGCAAAGTCAGGTGAATAAAGTGGATGGCACAAAGTCTCCCACCCAAGTTGCTGTATGGTATCCCTGACCACTCGCGCGACATGCTGCCTGGCGTTGTCATGGAGGAAAAGCACACCTTTGCGATTCACCAGTGCTGGCTCCTTCTGGCGCAATGCTTGTTGCACACGTTGCAATTGCTGAGGGTATAGGTCTCCAGTGACCGTTTGGCTCATTGGTAGCAGTTCATAATCAACCACTTGATGACCTGTCCACCAGAGACAAAGCATAATCTTGCGTGGGTGCACAGGCGGTCTTGCAGTGTGAGGGACAGTATCCTGACGAGACAACCAATGTCTGGAACGCTTGGGATTTTTGTACAGAACCCACGTTTTATCACTGGTAAGCACTCGATTGAATAAGGGTGCGGTATGGTGGCGAGAAAGCAGCGATACGCAGGCTGCCACTCGTTGTCCCTTGTGGATCTCCAACAGCATTTGCGGAACCCACTTGCTCAGTTTGTACGTCTTACATAGGCGGTGCAGGTGAAGTCTGTTTCATCGGAAACGTTGAACTGTCTTGCCAGTTCACCACACGTTAGACTACTGTCCTCTTCAATGGCCGCCTTCAGGACTCCGTCATTCAAGACCTGTGGTCGTCCACTGCGAGGCTCATCATCGAGCGACAAATCTCCCGACTTGAATTTTCGAAACCAACGCCTTGCAGTACGTTCATCCACAGCACTATCCCCAAACGCTTGACACATGCGGCGACTTGATGCAGCTGCTGATAAGCCCACTTTGATGTCGTAAAGCAAACAGCCCCGAACGAGATCTCTAGACACTTCCATCCTTCTCACAGCTGTCCGGCTTATAACTGATGGTCGGGCACGGTGCGCGTATTTTATTTTATAACGTCTGATGTTCCTACTCCCGGCTGTCCGAATTTGAAAACAATTGCTACACGCATTTCGTATATATTTCAACTTTATTCAATGACTAATCAAAAAACGGACAGAAATCTTTTGTAATACAACTTATACAAGGATTAAAAGTTTTTGTCTATTTTATTATTAAATATTATTATGAGCAGATGGCTTCAAATGAGAACTGGTTATTTAAGCAGCAAGCGATTAATCTGAAGAAAATATTACCCATATATATATATATATATATATATATATATATATATATATAAAGTGGCCTGACGATTGCGTTTAGCATGAAACAGCCTGTCGCCTCTAAGTTTTGACTTCAATGTTCATTTTTACATATATATATATATATATATATATATATATATATATATATATATACATACATACATATATATATATATATATATATATATATATATATATATATATATATATATATATATGTATGTATATGTATATATATATATATATATATGATAAAGTAGAAATTTTTTTCTGTGACGCGTTTTGTCCTTTAGGACTTTGTCGGACTAAGTTTGTTTACGTTGATGAGACTACTCCTGCGCACGAACCTTGAAACGCTAGAGATTTTACATTTCTGTCTTTGGACATATAATATAGCCGATTATACAAAAAAGAACATCAAAAATGATTTCAAAACTTCAAATTTCCAGAACTTGCTGAAGGCCTTTGATATATGTAGTCCTCGAGGTGTGTTTGTTGTCAAGAGCATCACGGATTCTTTGAGGGATTGCAGTCAGGACATCGGCAGTGGATCGGGCCGACCGAAACCCATACTGCTCATCACTGAGTCTGTTTTTCTATATGCTCGACGACCTTATTGATTATGGCCTCAAAGAGCTTGCTGATGATACTGAGGAGACTAATCGGTCTGTACTGAAATTTGCACGCCTGCCTTCTTAAAAACATACGCTTGACGCTTTCCATAGGCTTGAGAAGGATTTCTCCTTCAAGAAGCGGTTGAATAATTTTGAAAAAATTGGGGATAGTTCTGGGGTGATGTACAACCACTGAAATTTTGTCTGGACCTGTAGCTTTCTTAATGTCAAGGCCTTTAATAAGTCTAGAGATATCTCATGCTGTGACAGTAATATTACTGAAATTGTGCTCAGTGCGATGTGAGAACTTGGGGAGAAGATGGTATTTGTCATCTAAAGTCGAGGAAGATATCACCTCAGGGCTATTTATAATTGTGGGCACTGTCGATTAACCTCTGTTCATGATTTGGCTGTTAATCTTCCAGAATTCACAGGATTCAATTTGTTTCTTTTCAACCTTGGTTTGAAATTCTCATGCACAGCTGCACTTGGCGTTTTCTAGGACGTTTTTGCACCAATTGCGGACAGTTCTTCGCTCCTTGCGATAGATATTGAAGTAGTGGTTTCGGTGAATTATGGCTGCAGCGCATTCAGGGGTGAAACAGTGTTGACTGTTTGTTCTTTGCTGAAATTTCTTTTGGGGGATAAAACTCTGCATTGCATAAAGGATCCAATCAGTGACAAATGCAAGTGTTTTGGAGGCAGCATGCTTGAAGAAGGTTGGGAGGGGAGCTACTATCACGTAGGATCGAATTCTGTCCCAGTCTGCCTCCGCATAGCGGACAATCGTCCTATGGAACGGTAAATCAGTGGATACTTTAGGTTTGGCATCAATCTGGACTCCGATTAGGGAGTGGTCAGTGGTGCCTAGTGGAGGTAAACCTCTTGATAAGCATACAGGACAGGCGATTAGGAAGTGGTTGAGGAGGTTCACCTGATGTCCCCTCGTGTCCAGAATCCGGGTATGTTCTCCGATGACCCCTGGGGTTAGTTCATAGGCGATGGAGAAGTCTCTGAAATATCTGCCTTCAACATCGGTTTTATTGAAGTGAACTAGCCACACCTTATTTTGGATACTGAAGTCACCACAGATATGAAAAGCTAACCGAGGGGAACTGAGTATGGATATTGTCAATCTTCTCGGATCTACAGTCCTGGGGACAGTAGAAAACAAAAGCAAATGTACTATGGATAAGTGCCACGCGGAAACACATTTACGGGAGGTCGAGTTTCTCGTTTTTTTTGTTTTGTTTTGTTTTTTTGTTATTTTTTCGTCCCTGCCGCAAGGAAACTTATCTTTGTAGGCTCCGAGTCCGTGGCCGTGACGATTTAGGTGGTCATGTTTGACTATGAGGGGTGAGTAGCCCGGGACGGAGAACTCCGCTAGTGAGCACGAGGCGTTGATACAGAAAGTAGGATGAGATCTGGTTTAGTTTAGAGAATATAGTGTTCCACTTCTGGAAAATTGGAACGTAGACACCACACGTTTGTGTAGGAGATGGTATACGAGGGGTCTACTTTTTTTTTCTTTGATAGATTTGTTCGTTTGTATTTTGAGTAGTGTTTACATTGGTTGGTGGAAGACTGGTAGGCAGAGAGACAGACACACCCGCAGGAGTTTCATGCATATATAACTTGGAGAGAGTCGTCCAGAGATACAGTCGTTGCAGTACGCTTCATCATGGCATCAAGAGAGCCCACCGGTGAATACTGCACGGCCCAGAAACCATTCACAAAATGACAGTACTCTAGCCCCGATATTATACACCTGCTGATAGGATAGCCTCCTTCGAAGTTAGTCGAAGATTCGGATCCCTGACTATCAGGCGGATGACGCCAAAACCCAGAAAAGGTCTACCTCCAGAACTCTTAATGAGGGGACAATGAAACCAGGAGATAAAATAAATGCGTGATGCTCCGAGTGGATATGTCTCGTTTGCCCAGAAATCAAATCAACAGATCTCCTTCTTGGGTCAGGACCTCATGCACGTATCATGACTATTCCTATTTTTGTAAACGATCTGATAAGCCCAATTAACTGCGTCACTGTGTTGTCTTTAATCTCCACCATTAATGACGATTTTAGTTTTGAGGAAAGCAAAGAGGCACATCTGAGATGGAAAGACGCAGACACAGCTAAGTGTCTTTTTCATATGCCAAACGTCTGAAGAAGACGAAACTAATGGGCAGGTACATTGTATGAGGGAATTAGACGATTATACAGTATGCAAACTCACTCAGCTAACGGCCTTCTCTCACAGACGGGATGTGGCAAGCCTCTCACTGCTCTATCAATACTTCCATGGAAAGTGTTCGGACAAACTGCATTGCCTGGTTCCGCCAGTTCGAATGAATGTGAGGACCTGCCGTGCCACTCCCATTGGAGCAATCCACCCTCATTCCCTCCGTATTCCTTTGGGGAGTAGTAAGTTCCACTCAAGCAGCTTCTTCCCTCGAACCTCTGCTCTGTGGAACCGACACCCAACAGGCTGTTTTCCTATTCACTATAATCTGAATTTTATTCAAGTCTAGGGTTAACCGTTATCTTCCCCACCTATCTGCATAAAATGCCCTTCTTACTCAGTAACCCTCTACCACAATCCCGGGCCTTGTACGGTGTGTACCACACTGTAAAAAAAACTTATGTGAAAGTGTAAGAATCTTAAACTATTTAAGAAGTAATACAACTAATTTGGCAAACATTTGATCAATAAGGTAGCGTCAAATAAATTCGAAAGCAGAAAATAGCGTCAGAATAATATGGGATTAAAATGTTCCATTATACATGGTAGGTATGTTATTTGAGGACACACAGGAAGACCGTAAGAAAACAACTACATCTTACAAACAACTAAATTTATTGATACAAAACTTGGTACACAGATGCAGTAATGGTTGGATTACATGTTTATTCGATGTAACCGCCTTTATCCGCTATGGTGGCTTCAATACTGGACCAGAATGCATCTTCCTGCGAACTTTGTGTGCAAATGACCTGGCGACTACGAAAGAACGTGCAATCTCACCATCGCTGTGCTTTGTATGTTACAGCATGCCGTTTCAACTTAGCTGATGGTTCACAATTGAGACTCTGAAAAGATAAAATCACATTAATCGATTATCTCATAACTGCAGGCGCATAATCACGTCTTCAAATACCTTACGCGCCCTGCATATAAATGTGTTAATCGTCTAAATAGTAAAGTCATGATTGACGAGTTCTTGAGGTGTCATTACAAGACACCTCCAAAGTTCTTTCATTGTCTCAAACTTTTGTAATATTACAGGCGAAAAATTTATTTTTAGAACTTAAAAAAATAGCAACAAAGAGTCATTAAGACAATAGTAAAAACTACTAATAAAATCAAGCAACAGTGTTGATTTTTCCTCTAGGGACCCTTTTATTATCAGGTAAATTTATGAAGAAAATTTCGATTCATGCCTATAATATGATATTCCTTGACTCTGTTCGAATCGTTCTATTGTAATTTTTTATCGGTCGTCCTTTTCTTCACTGACTGAATTTAGTGAATTCCTTCTCCATGATGTGTTGTAAATGTCATTTGTACGTTAAATATTTTATTGTCACTTTACAAATTCCTTCTTTTGTTCATTATTGTGTTTTTATTGTTTTGTTTCTGTTCAATCGAAATTGATGATGAAAAATTACATTGACGAGTCGAGATTCACGCAAAGCAAAAGAAAACATTTACAATTTTACTGTTGGGAAAAAGTAATGATAAAATAAGAAGAAAAAAAGATATGGGAAGTGACGACACTGGAATGAAATGGAAATAGAATAAACAAAGACACGACAAAGATGAAGAAAAGGAAGAGAAAGAACGCATCATGATCAAAATAAGAAAGAAAGAAAGAAAACAAAGGGAAAGAAAGAAGGAAGTAAAGAAAACAAAGGGAAAGAAAGAAGGAAGTAAAGAAAACAAAGGGAAAGAAAGAAGGAAGTAAAGAAAACAAAGGGAAGAAAGAAGGAAGTAAAGAAAACAAAGGGAAAGAAAAAAGGAAAGAGAGAAAAAGGAAATAAATGAATAAAGGAAAACTTTGAAAAAGAGGCTGTGAAAAACTCATATTTCTTCCAAAATTAATTTTCCTTGCTGTAATATATCTCACTTCATTTTCCAATTGACTGTCCACTTTTGTTTTCCCGCCTCTTCGTTTCCGGTGAATGTCGGGAAAAGATTAATTTTTTTAAAGGAAGAAAATAACAATCTGAAAAATTACCCTACGCGGTGCGGGTTTCATTTTTTCACGTTATCACACATGCAACAACGTTGATCCACGCTGGACTAGAAACGCACAGATACAATGAATTAGTGTAATAAATACATTTATATTTTCAATATTTTATTTCGGAGTTAATTGCACAAACATGAGGCAGCAAGTTTATTCTAATCATTAAAAAGCGTAGATCTTATTGTACACAAATACAAAGACACGCTATCAACCAACCCTAGGTAAGGCCCTCCATATTTGAACACGTTTGCACGTTTCATTCAGACATACTAATATTGGCACATCACAAAGTCATATATAGAGATATTCCGAGACTGAAGCATGCACGCATAGAAGATAATTGCACGTTTACAAAGATTTTGCCGTAGAGAAGCGCTTAGTAAATTAGATTAGTTGACCCATTCAGTATTGTGATCAGTTCGAGTTTTACTAGTAGCCAACTCCTGTGCTTCTGTGAGCAATCGAAAGCAAGTCTGGGAAATATTAACTAGATGTACAAATATACTGACGTGGCTGAAAAACTGTCCTACGACTAGGATTTTATGCTAATTCCTGCAGAAGGATTAAATAGAATATTCGGCTTTAGTTAGACATAATGATATGACATAATGACATGATCATACATTGTGATATTACATAATGACATGGTCATACATGGTGATATTACATAATGACATGGTCATACATGGTGATATTACATAATGACATGGTCATACATGGTGATATTACATAATATTATATAATGCTTTATTTTAAAAAATCATCAGCGTCATGAATTCTTTAGTATTTACATTTAATGAAAATATATGAGAGATTTCAGAAACAAATTCAGATAACCATATTTATTCGAAACGTACATTTGTTTAACTACTTTTTCTCAGGTATTTACAAGTTAATTAATATTGTCAAGATATTAACGTTTATATTGCTGTTAAGACCATCTGAAATCGGATCGTTCTATATACATCAGCAAATATTCTTAATATTCTGTATATTTTCTTTTTGTTTACACTAGCAAAAACAGCTTCTTCAATTACTTACTGACTGTTCAATTCACTTTTCTTGTTTATTAATCTTTTAAATGTTCTCACATCTCTTATGACATTCTTAAATCCAGCTTATTTTCTTGTTCTGGTCTTACTAATGTTTTCAACTTTCTTTTTTATATTATCCAATACAAGGACCAATAGCCACTAAAGTTAGAAGTTTACTGAATTATGTTGTAATGACGTAAGAGAGAAAAAGGCAAAAAGTGCATATTATGCGAATATGTAAAGTAACATTTCCGTGGGACATCCTCCACATCCTCCAATGGAATACGAAAAGAATAAGGAAGAGTCGGCATTCTGTATGTAGACTGGCGGGTCCTAGATGTGAAGCACGCCTGAACATCAAACGTATGGTTGTTTTCTGATTTCTCGTTATGAGTTTCGTTTTTTTTTTTTCAGATTTGTCTTACTATCACACATTAAATTTACAATATATTGTTTCTTTTTGCAAGTTATATCTTACAATCCATGGCAACCTTTGTATATTTGAATTTTAAAAGATAGACATTACTATCTATACTATTGTATGCATTTACATTGACAATACGATGAACAACCTTCGAGTTCCACGATAATAGTTATTAATAGTTATAATAAATATCTGAAATAAAAACAGAAACTATCATATAAATATATTCTGAAAACTTTTCCCCGAATCGGTTGGTTGATGTCAATTTATCTTGAAAACATTCACTAAAATCTAATATAGTCCATTAATTCTGGGGGCCCAAATTATTGCATAATAACCATAGAAACCCCTCTATTATTTCCAGTAGAAACTCATATTTATATCACTGGTCAACAACAACAAAAATTTGGAAATTGTGTCGAAACACCAAATATCTATTTAGCTAATTTGAGGGTGCTGAATCTAAAAATAGCCTTACCTTTTCTTGGTTAGCTACTGTTTTACTTTACAGAACTGCATAATTTGGGGAAAAAAGGTATTTCTTTCATTTATTTTCTGTATATATGATATTGACTGATGGCAATATTTCTCAAAATAAAATCGTAGAAACCTCTCAATTCATATTTAAACCAACAAATATTGGTCTGCTTATTGAGAAATACTATTTTTGCAATAACAATTAAACCCCAAGTCTTTAAAAGTAACACGAGTGAATGTACCAAGACCAACAAGTATTTTCATCAAATCATTAAATAAATTAAGAGCAGAAATAAAACCTTCGTGAACATAAGAACTATGGTAAAAAGTTTCTCTTTTCTTATTGTCTGTCATGTTCAATGTTATTTAAGTCCCTTTGGATACTCCAGCAATATCATGTACAGTGAAATAGGTGCATTCAATTGGGATGTCTTTAGTTGGACTTTCTTTCCAACTGTGAAAACAAAATGCTCTCAGTGTCCTTGGTTTCTTTCCGTAGTGATGGAATAAATTTATGAATATCAAACAGAAGATTTTAGGGTTTCATTTTTTTTTTAATGTCACTTTAATGATCAGGTTTACTAAAGTCTATTACTGATAAAGTTTATCAATTAATTTGAATTTTAGCGATAAATTGGAAAAATTCAGTACTTCTATTTTTAAAATTTTGACTCAAAAACACTTTTTTCTTATAAAAGTACTTTATTTCAGGTGGCTGACATAAATTGCTCGGCTTACTTGAAAATTAATGGATCTCTACGACCTTTATTAACTAAATTTTGCGATCAACCAAGATCGTAAATTGATCTTTTTTCCAAAAATGAGCCATTTCGGTACAGCAAAACGGTAGATAACCATGAAAAACTGAGTTCATTCTAGAAATCAGCACCATCAAATTAGCTAAAAACGTGTTTTGTTTCTTAGAACCAAAAACTGTGTTGACCAGTGTATTTAACGTAAATAGATCATGAAATTTTTTTAAAATCGGTTGCTTGATACGAATTTATTATTTTAAAAGCATCATTGATTTTAATAATAAAATCTGACAAACGTGTACACGTGTATACAAAATTTAAAGAGTGACTCTCGTAAATTTGTAAGAGTATGTCCTGCCCAAAGGAAACTGGATTTGCGCGAGGTAAAATGTCTGTGTCGTGTTTAGTTTTTTTTCTTTTTTCTCATAAGTTCTGTTATTTAAAGTATTAGGCAGGAATCGGCAGCAAAGCAGTTGATGTTTTGTCTTCGGCCGAGATACGGCTTCATAAGTCACACTCTGCTGAATTGATATGCCAAAACATGCAAATATATTTACGATTTAATAGATATACAAGGTCTTTCTGGACAATATCCAGTCATTTAATATTAACGAAAGAATAGCTTCCCTCATACAATGACACCTTAGTCCGCTTCAAAGTATTCCCTCCTGGCATCTTAAACACTTTCCACTTTTTAAAAACAGTTCTTTTTCATGATTGCCATCTGCTACTCCGTTACACTCTCATTAATCATTACGCTCATCGACGGTCTGAAATCTCCACTTATTCAACCCGAGATTTGGCTTTCAACGAAGTCAGAGTTCGCATAAATTTCGACTGAGTTACGATATGCGACGTTATATAAACCTCTGCACGGGAAGTCATTATGAATGCGAAGAGCGCACAATAGACCAACTAAAACGCACCTCGTAACTGCGACTGAATAACCCAATAATTCTCTATAATTTAATGCCAAGTTGCATCCTGGCTCCACAGCTGGTTCTCGAGATATTAAGAATGATTTGATACTTTCTGGAGTTTAGGAGTTTCGTCTAGCATTGCAAACTATTATTATTGCAATGTGTTGATTGTTACAGGGGGACACACCGGGTATATCCTTGTGCCAGACTAAGCTAACTTTAGTAAATACCGATAGATATATGGTGTGATAACCAACTTTACGAAGGGTTTTATCAAATTGCTCGATTTGACAAGTTAAAAATTATTTCTCGCTTCCACCTGACATTAAACGTATCTTTCAAAATTCCTCCTCCATTATGGTAGAATTTTTATTTTCAATACATTTTTTTTATCTCTCAGAAAGGTATTTTGCGCCTTAATTTCCTCAAAGATTTCAATGTCAAATCGCATCAAATTTTCTACATGGTTAATCTATTAGGCTTTCTTCAGCTCCAGTACCTTAAAAATTGAACTCTGCCTAACAGTTTTATTGATACGCCATTTGTGCAATGAGACATATAACCTTTCCAAAAGTGAATAGAACTTTTTCTTTCTTTCTTTTTCACATGATGAATACATGTGTGAACTGATTAGCCAGTCGCTTGAAGTCAGCAGTGATCAAATGAGGCGTATACTGACCAGAATCAAATTTTCAACAAAATGCTAAGAAATCGATATCATTTGAAATCTTGAAAATATGATGCAATAAATAAATGATTTGGAAAAAGAAGTGAATTGTCTCTCCTCATATCTATACATCTAAATAAGCTTGAGTTGGATTAATGTGGGACATAGTAGAGTGACTTGAGAAAGATAGCACTTAACGTAGAAACCTAATATTAATTGAATGACGATTTCAAAACTGAATATCGTTTCTAATACACTGTCATATTCATATGTTGCAAGTGTATTTAAGTCGAAACTTCAACCACAAAAATAAATTAAAATTTTTTTAATGTCTATCTGATGATCACTCACAAGTACACACTTACCAGTATACACTTACAAGTACACACTTACAAGTATACACTTACAATTATATACTTACAAGTACACACCTACAAGTATACACTTACAAGTACACACTTACAAGTACACACTTACAATTATACACTTACAAGTACACACTTACAAGTATACACTTACAAGTACACACTTACAAGTATACAATTACAAGTACACACTTACAAGTATACACTTACAAGTACACACTTACAAGTATACACTTACAAGTACACATTTAAAGTATACACTTACAAGTACACACTTACAAGCATACACTTACAAGTAAACACGTACAAGTATACACTTAGAAGTTCACACTTTCATATTCGTAATATTTGGGATATGCACTTCACGAAATTTGCAATTTTTCTGATTTCCGATAAAGAGAGTAACTATACCGAAGATGTGAAGGTAACGTACACATATTGATGCGGAAACTGGAAATAGGTGTGCAAAGTTCAAATTTCGATCTAGTCTGTTGCATTTACTTTCGCACTAATGTCCCTCATGAATCAATCTAAGCTCATTTTCATATTTAACGTTAAAACAATACCAGAAAAGTTTTTCTGTGGTCTTGAGAAGCATGTCAGATGCGAGGGAGCAGTGAGGCACAACTTTACAAAACAACGCAATATACCAAGCCACTGTAAAATCACAAGTAAACGAAGAAAGAGTATACATAGGAGTAACTGAAGGAGTCTGGAAACAAAGGAATTGTGCACACAAAACATCTTTCACAAATAGTAAATACGTGAACAGTACAATGCTTTCCAAGTACATCTAGTAAATTAAAAACAAAACACAAATCACACCAAAAATATCATGGAAAATAAGGAACAGTTCATCAGCCTACAACAATCAATCAAAAACCTGCAAACTTTGCTTGGAGGAAAAAATAGCTATTATTACCTTCCCAAACCTAAATAAATTACTAAATAAACGATCTGAGCTCATCTCAAAATGCAGACATGAAAACAAATTTTTACTACGATACTTAAAAATCGATATCTGAAATGAATAAATACAAATAAATAAAATAATATAATAAACAAGTAAAATAAATTAACCCAAACAAATAATAATCAAATTAACAAACCACTCCCGTTTAAATAGTCAAAATAGAATAAATAAAAATAAAAAATATAAAAAACATGTAAAAACAATCAACCCAAGTAAGTAAATAAAGTAAATAATAATAAACAAATTAACAAACCAATCCCACCAAAATAACCGTCAGAATAGACTACAACAACCAATCCAAAAATTGCAGGTAAAAATAGGTATAACTGCTATATATCGATAAAAAAACATCACTACGTTACTCAAAATTCGAAAACCAAATAGAATAGATAAAATATGCAAAATAAAAAAAAAGTGTTGTGGTGGGATCCACCTAATCTGCATAGGTGACTACCAACTATATAAATAATGGTTGGTACCGGAAGACGAGGAGGAAGGAATCACGAGATCCAACTAGAGACTCTGATCGATTGTGACTAGTCAACACATTCTCCAGGAACGTCTTCCCAGAAATATACAGAAATACTATATGTACTTATTGTGTACACTTTCTTGTTATAATACATTCTTGTTCTAAGTACATTTTGTGTTGCATTATTATTCCATGCATTAGGCGAGATTCAACAATGAGTCAAGACTCAACAATGGCGACGAAGTAGAACGAACCATACGTCAAGTTTCAACAATGGCCACAAAGTAGAACGAACCATACGCCAAGTTTCAACAATGGCAAAGAAGTAAAACGAACCATACGGAAAGAAGAAAGAATTGATAGTGAGAGATTTCAATAATTGGGACAAGTCATTGAAGAACCTAGGCTGAAAAAAAAACCTATTAATTCAAAGTCCAACGTTAACGTAACGACGAAGGATTCTGAACTTCTGGATATGTAAAACTCGTTAAAAGACGACTAAGCATAAAGGAACGTTCACTCAGAAAAATTGGAAGGTGTCGTAAACGAATAACGGTAATTTTAAATTAAAAGATTATCTAGAACGAGACACCCTCTAAATAAAAAAAATTGGCCGACTACAAAAACATGCATGGATTAAAAGGAGCACAAATACACCGTGTCGACTTTGAAAGGTAACAAACTTTAAAAAATTATTTTTTTTTAATTATTTGTTCAACAATATAGTGACGAATTACCTCTGATAAGAAAATCAGACGTTGTCATTGAAATACGCGAACAGAAGTCGAAAACGAAAAAAAAAAGTCCGACGCTCTCTGTTCACGAAAAAAAAATACCAAAGTTGATTAGCACGGGCGTGAATGTAAAAGCAAGACATAAAATAGAAAAGTCGTACGTTGTTTCGATTTTTTGGTCAGCTTATATGATATTCGTGGATACACAAATTAAAAGTATATTCCTTGTTGCATGAACACTATCAGCTAAAAATGGATGAACTATCCAAAGTCATATCTGAATTATTCAAATCCCAACAGGAACAGTTTGCCTTATTAATAAGGGAACAACAGATAGCACAGCAAAAATATCAAGAGAAACATGATGAAAGACAACAAGAACAACAGATAGCGCTGCAAAAATATCAAGTTAAACAAGATGAAAGACAACAAAAATATCAAGAAAAACAAGATGAAAGACTTTTAGAAATTCAAAAGTTAACACTGGTGAAATTAAACAACTATCAGGCAAATGAGGGAAATATTCTTCATATTCTAATAACACCATATTTAATTCGCTGGAAACTTTCAACTATGTGCCAGACGAAGAAAAAACGTTTAAAGCGTACTTTAAACGGTATGAAGATATTTTCTACACAGACTGTGAAAACTGGTCGAATTCAAGAAAAGTCAGTCTATTACTAAGAAAGCTAGGTACAGCAGAACATAGCAAATTTGTAGATTTTATTCTACCGAGAAAAACAACTGAATTGGAATTCTCGGAAACAGTGAAATTGCTAAAAGAGCTGTTTGGAGCAAATATGTCGCTTTGGCATAAGCGATGGTTATGCATGAATGTCTCTAAATCCGACGATCAGGATTACTTAACATATGCATCTATAGTGAATAGACATTGTGACAATTTCAGATGGGCAGAGATTACGGTTGAAGAATTCAAGTGCTTAATTTTTGCTCAAGGACTGGTATCCAGAAAGAGTGCCGAAATAAGACGTAGAGTTTTGTCTAAACTCGAATCGGAACAAGGCCTTACCCTGCAAAAGTTAGCAGAGGAGTGTCAACGGGCCGTAAAGTTAAAGAAAGAGTCGCAAAAAATCGAAAAAGCTGGTATTGCTTATATTAAAAAAATAAAAAAGCAGTCAAAGTACCCATTAGAGAAAAATTGGAGAAAAAATTCAGCGTATTGTAATAATAGACAAGAAAATAAAAAGAACGAAAATAAAAAAGTCCCACCATATAATTGCAGACGTTGTAACGAAAGACATTGGGAGGTAAATTGCCCATATAGAAATAAGAAATGTTTCGTGTGCCAAAAGAATGGTCACAAAGGATCGTGTTGTAAAACGAAAAAATTCAAGAGTCGAATTAGACAAACAAATTCGAATATCAAATCAGATAGAGATTTGAGGAAATATGTGACGACTGAAATATTCAAAAAGAATATCAAATTTCAACTCGATTCGGGGTCAGATTTAACAATAATGAACGATAAAACATGGAAAATTTTAAAAAGGCCTACAATAATGAAGTCAACGAAACTCGCTCGAACGGTAACTGGAAAGCAAATTAACTTCGAAGGCGAGGTTGTACTTCCAATGAAATTGAATGGGATCGTTAAAAAAATAAAAGTTTTAATTCTGAGAAATGGAGAAAACTTGTTGGGTACAGATTTTATTGAAACATTCGAATTGTGGGATAAACCGTTAAACTCATTCTGCAGAAAAGTAGAAGGTAATACGCAAACAAGACAGGACATTAAAGATGAATTAAAGAAAAAGTTTCCGGAAACCTTTACACCTGGTCTTGGAAGATGTAACAAATTTGAAGCTAAATTTGAATTAACTATGCCTATATTTAAAAAGAAACGTAACGTGCCTTTCGCAAGTGTAGAGAGAGTAGTAGTACCAAAAAAGTTGCAGAAAAGAATCCTACGGGACTTTCATATGGGTCACCCGGGGATTAATAGAACAAAAAGCTTAATGCGAAGCTTTGTATATTGGAAAGGAATGGATGTGGATATCGAAAACATGGTTCATCGATGTAAAGGGTGTGCGTTAGCAGCTAAGGCACCACCTATAGTACACAAACCATGGCCAAAGACGGATCATCCGTGGGAAAGATGACACATTGATTTCGCTGGTCCAGTAGAAGATTATTACTACTTAATAGTGGTAGATAGCTTTACAAAATGGCCGGAAGTACTACGCTGCAAAAAGCCTACGTCCAATACCACAACAACTTTTTTGCATGAACTATTTGCACGGTTCGGTGTGCCAGAGTGTATTGTGAGTGACAATGGTACACAATTCACTTCTGACGAATTTCAGGAATTTTGTGAGTTATATCAAATTAACCCCATAACGACGCCGCCGTATCATCCGAGATCCAATGGACTCGCAGAAAGATTTTTAGATACGTTAAAGCGCGCTCTGAAGAAAGCCTCAGGAATTCCAACGGAAAAGGCGCTTCAGCAATTCCTACAAGTATACAGAATCACGACTAACCAGAGAACACCATCAAACATGGCACCAGCTGAACTAATGTTCGCTAGGAAAGTTAAGTCAGTGTTTGACAAGCTTTTGCCAGGAAGAAATAGAATAAAGAACACTATGTATACAGCTAGAAAAAGATACACCCCCGGAGAGAAGGTCTTTTTCAAGTGCTATAGAAACAACATTGAGTTCTGGGAGCGAGGCATAGTGGACAAGAGAATCGGTGACCTGATTTACATAATAAAAGGGCCGAAGAATACTCATAAGAGGCACCAGAACCAACTCAAAAAATGCTACGTGCTAGAGCATGAAGAGAGTATACCGGATGAGGAGGAAGATCTCATTGATGTAATGTATGATACTTTTCAAGTAGAACCTCCGCAGAGTGCTCCTGAACCGAGAAGATCCGGTAGGAAACGAAAGTTCACGGACACATTGGACGTGAATCCAAAACGAAAAAGATATTGAAAAAAAAGAACAGATATATATATGAACTATGCAAAGGGGATCTACAAAGAAATAACCATAATCATCATCCCATATAGAAGCCAGTTTGAAATCCAAAAGGATTCCAAGGCTTGGGAGGGGGTGTTGTGGTGGGATCCACCTAATCTGCATAGGTGACTACCAACTATATAAATAATGGTTGGTACCGGAAGACGAGGAGGAAGGAATCACGAGATCCAACTAGAGACTCTGATCGATTGCGACTAGTCAACACATTCTCCAGGAACGTCTTCCCAGAAATATACAGAAATACTATATGTACTTATTGTGTACACTTTCTTGTTATAATACATTCTTGTTCTAAGTACATTTTGTGTTGCATTATTATTCCATGCATTAGGCGAGATTCAACAATGAGTCAAGACTCAACAAAAAGTAAATAAGTAAAAAAAACTAATAAAAATTAATCCAAATAAATAAATAAATGAACAAATTAACAAATCGCCCCCGCTAAAATAACCGTTAGAACTAATAAAAGATAAGCATAAATAAGTAAAAACAAGTAAAAATAACCAATCCAAATAAATAAATTAAAAATTGTCCACCCGCCAAAATAACAGAATAGACTACGTCAAGCAATCTAAACATTGAGCGAATAAATAGCTTTCATTATCTTCCCAGACCAAAATAAACTATTAAATAAGCGAACTAAGCAAATCCCCTACCAATTTTTTTACTACGTTAATAAAACATCAAAAAACAAAAAGAATAAATAATAGAAAATGAAAATGAAAATCAAGTAAAATAAATTAACCCAAATAAATAAATAAACAAGCCACTCCCGTAAAAATGACCGCCACAATTCACCACCGAGCCACATATATAAATAGCTGAGGAAAAATCCAGCATTCGCGGCCTGACGATTGCGTTCAGCATGAAACAGCCTGTCGCCTCTGAGTGTTGACTTCAATGTTCACATATATATATATATATATATATATATATATATATATATATATATATATATATATATATTGTCATCCACAGACAAACTGTTTCGCTGTATCACAGCTCATCAGTGTGGATAAATATACAATGTATGGAATTTTTTTTAATATAAATGCATATATACGAGAGTGGGATGAAAGATTAATGGCCTGCCTGATACACCTCCCCAAATTTGATCAAATGGTAAGACATTTGAATTTATTTTAAAGTCTCTTCTTGGTTGAACCTTTCAGCATCCATTAATATTTACTAGCACTGACGGACAACCAGGCATAGGAATATATACAATAGTACCACACAGCCACTAAATAACCAGTTTATTGCATTCTATAGTAACGAAACGAATAGGTTTCAATTTACAATAGTAAATCGAAGCAAAATCTTCAACAAATGCATTTATATAAAATTATAAAAGACCTATTTCCAAAAGATGACCCCCAAATTTATTCAATGGTCACTCATAAAACGTGTAAACTAATATCGTTGTCAGTTTCTAGTTGGTTCGTTCTGAATAATATGCTTTGATCGGACGAGTAAAAGATAATGATATTTAACCTCAATTCGCATCATCGAGTTTGGAGGAAGAAAAATAAACGATTCAAGCTAGCTGGGAAGAGCATGGAGGTGACATTGTGATGGTATGGCCGTCCTATTTTTTACATCGCGTGGTAGAGGATGACCACAGAATCGAAGGGGGAAATGAATGAAGCGTGACACATTGGACACAAATTTCGTCAAATCAGTCATGATTTTCAAAATGAAGGACATTTGGGTATTTGAACAGGAGAAAGTTCGTGCACACGCAACCAACTAGAGATTTGTAAGGAAGAAAATCAATTTATTGAAGAGACTAGATGAATCCTGTAATTTGAACCCGATTGAAAGTTTGTCGTTATGCTCGTCAGCCTAGTAATTTGAAGAAACCATAGACGATCTGCTCTGAAAAATCGTCCTAATTACCCACAGAAGTATGTCCAAAGGCAACGGTTACTTAGAGGAAACGACTGGAGGCTGAATTTACGAATAAAGAACAATTCCATAGAATGTCAGATACTATTAAGTATTGAATTTTGGTAAGGCAATAATATATCCATCAAAACAGATACTCTCTCTCTCTCTCTCTCTCTCACACACACACACACACACATACATACATACATATATATACATATATATATATATATATATATATATATATATATATATATATTATGAAATGGTTTAAGTCCAACAATTATTTAATATGTTTTCTGTTTATACGTTATTTTTTAGATATAATTTATGTAAGTAAATGCTCATTATTTTAATTAAACAATATTAATTACATTTGCCGGCTTGAATGTTCGAGAAACTTCGTAGAAAATATGCACTCTCCTACAAGAAACGAACATGTAACCCTAATGGGAACACCCATTTGGTCTGATATACTATTTACCATTAATATATATATATATATATATATATATATATATATATATATATATATATATATATATATATAAAAGTGAACATAGAAGTCAACACTTAGAGGCGACAGTCTGCTTCATGCCAGTGCAATCGTCAGGCACTACGATTGCACTAGCATGAAACAGACTGTCGCCTCTAAGTGTTGACTTCTATGTTCACTTTTATATTTACACACGCTCTATCTCTGATATTGAGCACTTTATCCCATAAATATAGCACACTTTAAGATTATATTTCTTCATATATATATATATATATATATATATATATACCTACTCAATCAGGCGTATACATATACGTATTTGAAAAATATATATTCATATTTTGATATGTATTTATATATTTTCTTACCTATATACAAACATGCATAAAGCACAATGCGACTATATATAGGGGTACAATCTCTGTTTGATGCCAAATCGGTCGGGTTTCGATCCCGAATTGAAGTAATAGGATATCTAGTCACACTAATGAGCTATGATAGAGCGAAATCTACTTGTATGTGGATGACTATATATATATATATATATATATATATATATATATATATATATATATATATATATATATATATATATATATATATATATATAGGGTTAGTTTTTCGTCATTAACTTTAAAACCACTAAAATGGCAGAACAAAGTTGCGTAAATGTAGCCAAGATATATATGTGATCAGTCATTCAAATATTTTTAGAATTTTTAAATATCTCATATTTCCTAAACTACAAAAAAATTACAAATCTTTATTTATCTTCGCAATGGACTTCAACCTACAAAAATTATTTTTGTAAACTGGTATCAAAACACTGTTAATTTGTTTTACTTAATCAAGTAAAATTCTCTTCTTAGCTTCAAATATTGGTATAAAGAAAGAGGTCTTCTTAAATCTAAGTAAAATATTAAGCCACTGAAAAATTCGTTAGGAACAAAGAGGAGAGTACTGAACTGTTATTTAATATCAATTCCCCCAAAGATGAAGAAAAGATTTTAATCAACAGAAATGTGTTTCTGCAGAAGGGTCCTGAGAATACCATGGACAGAACATGTGCGTAACGAGGAAGTTTTAAGCAAAATGGAAACAAAAAGGAAACTTCTACTTAGAATCATAAACTGACAGTTGGAATTTCTAGTGCGCATAAAGAGAAAAGAGAGCTTGGCGAATTTGAAACACACAATACAGTTTGAAGGCAAGAGAGACACAGGGAAACAGCGAATAATCTATCCAGTTAGCTCGTGTGAACGGTTGGCAAGCAGAGATAGCGAAAAGACAAAACTTACTAAAAGCTACAAAGGACAGAAAGCTGTGGAGAGCCCTGACCGGCTACGTCCTGAAGATACACTACACATGGATGAGAAAAAAAGAAGAGAATAATCTGAAGTTCTTTCAGTTACAAGGGACTTTCCTATATTAATGCCTCCTATATTTATTTTCACGGGAAACACAAAAGATCCAAGCCACACCTCAATACTGTTCAACAGAACAAGTTTTCACCTACAAAACACTCTTTTTCTACACAGCTACCATCACTTGACTATGCATTTTAACCAGTAATGACTGCACATTATAACCTCATAAAAATTTTCAGCAAAGGCAACTCACTCATAGACTAACTGTCCTCATATCCACTGTGTCATTTCCTTAAACATTCAGCAATCACCCCTGAATGCCAACGGGAACAACTTTTTTCGGCATAAAGAAATTCACTGATACTGATGTGCTTCGTACGAGGTTTCATGTTAGATGTTATTTTACCAGACTACCACTAGTTGCTATATGTAACAAGGAAAAATTATTATGGGTTAGTGATGGAAAGATTCAACATCTACGACCAACACTTTTGATATCATAGGCCAACATAATAAACTAGGAGTCAGACATGAATTTCACAGCGAATTTATTAGAAATTTATTAGAAAAACATTTAATCTGAGGTTATAATTAATGCAAAACAGTTACTCGAATGTTAGCAAAGAATATGGCGAGAAGAGCTAGAGACGTAGTTTGTGGATTTCTTGTTAAATTAGTTAAGACGTCAACCATGAAAAATGCGCTCGCAGAAAGTATGTGTACGGTATAGTTTATTTCAACTTTGCATTAATTCTTTCCTCAACATTCAAGAAATTGCTTTGTCGGGTAAAGCAGCTTTCGCATTCGACTGGGATTAAAAGAAAAGGCGAGATTGATTTTTTGCAATAGCCTATCTTTTATTTCCGATCCACTTTGTCTACTCACTGCCGTAGATTTTAATAACCTGTGTAAAGGTTGTGATAAAGCGCAACTAAGAAAATGAAGTTGAAAGTATATACGATTCAAAATTAAAAAATAAAACTTAGCTTAGTCAAACACAAAAATCACAAGTACAGGGAGACCATTAAATGTTCGAACTTAGGATAGCAGTTAATTGTTTACCACTGGACCATGACAAACGCCATTCATTTGCATGTTCACAAGTTGTTGCTCATTTAGGTTTTGATCAATGATGATGAACAAGGATTGTTGCTATCTGGTCAATGTTTTTAGCTTCTTGTAATTTTTCTTGCATTTACTTAAATGTTGAAATTTGAACAGTTAATTCTATTATTTCTGACACAGGTGTCGACGACAATCTTTTGTTTCAGTGAGGATTTGAATTTTTATTAAAGTATTCCGGAATAAAAGCAAGACGAATGCCAGCTGAGACCAATAAATATCAAAGCGCAAATGAATCAATGAAATTTGTTTTTATTCAAAAGAATTACAGCCAGAGGTGGAATGAACGTTTCACTGGAGACATTCCTAGTTTTTTTTTATGCGTTTTTGAACTTCTTCTTATCGTTTCGTTGAAGCCAAGCCTGAATTTTTATTACTTAACTCTGAACTCCATGCACTGAGTGGGCGATGATCACCATTGAGAGTTTGATCAGTTCCGGTAAAGAGTGCTTAGTGCAATGATGCAATCAAAAACGGGAGACATTCTTGAACGTCATTTTAATTCGAAGAAAGCGTCAAAAAAGTGTTAAACTCTGATCGACAAAATAGAATAGGACGAAGAATATTTAAAACTGATTCTTCAAACGTTTCTCTTTCAGCGAAAATGTCTTTTCAGAATCATGGTTCGCCACATCTTTCTTTTATTTTAATATCTGTAAACTCTTATTGGGTAAGATGTTGGAAATATATTACCTTCTTCAATTCTTCGAATACCAACTATAAATACGATAACAGAATATTTAATATTTATTAGAAATTCATCGTTTTCAGTTAAAAATTAATTAATATACATATATGTATGTGTGTATGTGTGTGTGTGTGTGTGTGTGTGTATAAATATATATATAGTGAGAGAGAGGAAGGAGGGAGAGAGAGAGAAAGGGAGAGAGAGAGAAAGAGAGAGAGAGAGAGAAATAATATTTTATATAAATAAATAGAAAAGTAAGTTGAACCAAGAAATTAGAACTGATTTCTCAACAGAAATTTTATGGATGAATGTAGAACTACATTGGATGAACCAATGACTGAGTTAGTGATTAGATCCTTACAAGAAATAATCAACCAACCAATAATGGTTGATTATTAAAAAGACAACAGTAAGTTGGTAAGTAGTGTAATGTTTTAAACTCGTATTGCAAGTGATCATATTATAAATTGATGGGATCAAGATAAATGCAAAGAATTATTGCAATTTCTAGGACAAAATATTTTTTAGTTTTACTTTAAGCTAAAGAATATATGAATGCAAGACAATGCTCCTTTATATTCACTTCTATTTCTAACCTTACGAAAACTAGACACCGAGCTAATTAAATGTCCTATCGCCTCTTCAGATATTAATTCAATAGAAAACTCTTGGTTAATCATTTAAAGAGATTTACAGTCAACGACGAAATTAATTGTACACCCATCAATGTTGAATATTTTTATCCATTTTTCAAAATCTAATGCCTGTATCATGCCAGGTTTTCTTTATATGTTATTAAGCACAAAAAAGGAATACAAAACTCTATTTTCAGACCAATAGGTCTAATAATGCAAAATAGGAAAAAACAAAATTATTTGTTCAGTAGAAAATATCGTTTTAAATTGATTGATTCGTGTAAGTATAAGTAATTTACATAATTATTTTATCGGTGAAGCCTTCTAGACTATTTATTCATTAGAATATTTGCGATAATTCTAACAAAGAACATCGCGTGGTGTGTAGAGTGATCCCTTTGTTATTCTTATGTTAACAACACAATGGGGAAGACAAAGGAGCTTAGCGTTGAAGTTAGATAAACAATTATTAACTTCCACAAGTCGGGAAATAGTTACAGCATTATTTTTAAACCGGTTAGCTATCCCTAGATCTACGGTACAGTCCGTTATAAAGAAATTTAAATAATTTGGTACGACAATGAATTTGCCTGGGTGTGGAAGAAAACCCAAATTGTCACCGAGAACTACACGAAAACTGTGTCGCGAGATTAATATAAACCCAAGAGTTGTTTTGAAAGACATCGCCTAAAGTTAGCATACGATGGGTATCAGCGTAAGTACTCACATAATGTATGGAAACCGACCATAATGAACCCCTCTTCACAAAACATGTCACATTGTTGCTCGGTTTAATTTTTCCAAAATGTTCTTGGACAAAACAAATTACTTTTGTGAACAAGTACTATGGAGTGATGAAACAAAAATTGATCTTTTTTGACATAATGATGTACAGAAGATTTGGCGCAAGAAAAAGGAGTCTTTCCTCCCAGAGATTACAGTGGCAACATTAAAACATGGAGGCAGCTCGATGACGTTTTGGGGTTGTTTTAGCTAAAGGGAGACTAGATAATTAATTGCAATAAGAGGAATAATGAAATCTGCGAAATATATCAAAATTATGGATGAAAATCTACAAATATCAGCTCAAAATCTTCATCTAGGTCGGCGATTTACTTTCCAGCAAGATAAGGACCCCAAACATACATCTAAATTAGTGACTGAGTGGCTTCAGAAAAAGAAGATTACAGTTCTGATATGACTTTCAATGAGTTCTGACTTGAATTCTATTGAAAATCTATGGCAGGAATTGAAATTTCGAACAAATCGTCGGTCACCAAAAATCCTTCAGAAACTAGAACGTGTAACCATTGAAGAATGGAAGAAAATCACAGAAAAGACTCGTTCAAATCTAATAAAAATACTTTCGAAAACGATTGCAGCAATTCATAAAAGTGAGAGACTATTGACTATTAATATTGTGAAAATTGTTCAATTTTTGTCTTTTCCTATTTTGCAAAAGTTGCCTATCAAATAAGTTATATTTAACCTATTGTTCTGAAAATTGAGTTTTCTATCCCTTTTTTGTGCTTATCAAAATATAAAAAAACCTGACGTCATACGGGCATTAGGTTCTGAGAAATGGATAAAAATATTCAAACTTGATGGATGTACGAATAATTTCGTCGTTGACTGTATATGGCAATTGGAATCCACCCAAAGACGATCTTTGTGAAGCAATAAAAACAATCACAAGTCGAAACAGAAGAAAACTTAGCAAATGTTGAAAGAATGATTATAGAATATGATGTAAAATAATAATTTGTTCAGATTTTATGGAATAGTTTGTTAATCAAATACATGTTTATGTAGTCTCTATGTTATGATTTATTTACCTATAAAGAATTAAGACAAAATAGATTATTATCAGTACATTAAGAGGGATAAACATCGTAAGCTGAAAGTCACACAATAAACTGCTTATATATTTATACCCTGAAACTTTTGTCACTATTGGTTAATTAACATAAATATTATTGTGAGAATATTAAATCGCATAATAAAAATTAATATATGTGTAGGTGTGTACCTTATTAATTTAAGCATTGTATTTAGTGGATGCACGTGTTTGAATAGACGTCTCTGTTTTTTACAGTGTAATTTAACAACTACCGGATTGTGCATTCGAGAGAATTAATAAAGTGAATGAGCCTTCTGGTAGGGTTCGAACCTGTGTTCTGCTTATTGAGGAAAATACCGTAAGTCCGATGTGTTTTTAGACCGTTCTATAATGAGACAAGGATCAAATTAATTTCACAGTGACAAGTAAGCATCGTTTTATAGCAGGCACTCATATCCAAGACAACGTATGAATTTAATCAAAATAAAAATAACCTTTATTTTTAATTATCTCAAACGCACACAAACACACACGCATATAATACGCATGAACACTCTCACAAATACACACACATACATCTATGTTCTGTTTCTACGACGACGTGTTCTTTTCATGGCTTCTTTCATGACAACCATTCATCTTTCATCGAATTTTATTGAATGACTTTATTCTATAATGGCCACATTTTATTATTGCTTCCGCTTTTAAAATCTCATTGCCATTTGTCTTTTTCTTAATCACTGTTAATTGGCACACCAATTAGAAGATCGATTATGAGAAAAAAGAAGTTTTAGGCTGTATCCACAAACTTATTGAAAACCCTCATTCGTATGTATGATCATCAGAAGAAGGCGATGCTGTATGTTTGATTGGATTCAAATGGCATTGTGTATTACGGGCCAACAAAACAAATCTGTAGCCGATAACCCCATCACTTCACTCGATGGTCTTTATTAGTGTCAGATTTATTTTTATACTTGTAGCAGAGGAGGAGCAAAATTATTATTGATACTTTTATTGAGTAAAAGTTACGATAAAAATCAAGTGAAAATTAAGTTGAAAGTAAAAAGGTAATAACGTTCATACAAAAAGCATGTGAGTAGATAGTTAATTTAAGTTTCAAGCATCCAATGAAGATACAACTCACTTTTATAACAGTGGCCTAATAAGATTAGCTTGTTAGCGATCACTCTACAGTAGGTGCCCAATATGGCGCTTGTATATCCTAACCTCATGAATGGCAGTAATTTCTAAAGAAGGTGTGGATAGTCATTGTTTATTTACAGATTCGATAAAAATCCAATTTTGTTTTTGTCTTTCACATGAATTGCCATTAATATTTAATGAATTTTTGTTTTATTTTTCCTTGAGGTTTTGATTTTTTAGTAGTTCTCACATTGGAATTTTCCAGTTTAGGATTTATTGACATTCTTTTGTGCTCCATTCTGAAATATCAATCTCCAAATATTGTGTTGTTGGAACAAAAAAAAAGTTGTTATTTCAATGTGTGATGTTTAAACACACGATTTCCTTTCACACGTTACTGAGATTTTTTAAATATATATATGTCCTGAAAGGTGGGATTTCAACGTGTTATTCTATACGATTCCTGTATGGATTGGGAATTTTAAATGATTTTATGTTAAAAGTGAATATGGACGAAAACACGATTCATTAACATTATTTAGTCTTTTAATTACGAAAAATAAAAAAAAACTGTACGAACCTAAAAAATACTGGCAAAGTTTAATAAATGTACCAGTCAAAAATAACGTTGTGCCAATAAAACGGGTTTTCTCTTTAAACTGCTATTACTGTATAAACTCTTGGCAATTTTTATTGTTTTAAAATTTATTTTTAGATTTTTAATAAAATCCAAATATATGAAACTGTATTTATACATGTTTTTTTTCTCGGGAATTGACAACAAAAATGTTAAACATTATTTATTAGAGTGTGTTTTACAAGGATATTTTTTATTTACAAGATCATAAAAGTATGTAAACCAACGGCAATTTAAGATTGGCCATTTCGATGTAGTGTAATAATTATCAAGCTTGTTTCGTTAGATCAATTAAGACTGAATAGTGAGTTCGATCCTCAGTGAGTGCTCCACACTTTCGACCTTGTGCCTCATCTAAGCTACGCTTAGAAGATCATTTGCACTTGATATGGTGTAATGGTTAACAAGCTCGTCTCGTTAGATCAATTACGACTGAATAGTAAATACGATCTGCACTGGGTGCCTCATTCTTTCGGTCTACGAACTTTTGTTCCAACCCAGAATTTTACTACGAAGGCCACACCGAATATTTTATACATTTTTTGCGAAGAAGAAATGAATAAATTTTATTTGGATTTCCTTTGTAACAAGCACAATATGACTCAGAACAAAAGAGAAACGTGAAAAATGATAATTTTGTTGGGTGGCCGGGTGTAGATGACGGATCGTATTATTGATACCATTGTTCTACAATGGCATAACCAGTTTTTAAAAAAGTAAGCATTATTTTATTGATTTTTTAATCATTTTAGATGTATAAACCCTTTTTTATCGTATCCATTTTTGTTAGTTACGACAGAAATAATGTACTTTAAATAATGATGAAGTGGATAACCGGTTCAAGAAAAGAGGCCATCTTATTGAGAAAAGAATTCACTAAGTGGTTAAAATAAAATGAAGACAGGCATTTTTTTTAATCGGTATCATCCCAAACAAAGTACAGCCACTAACATGCAAAGGGGTTACACGGTGTGGAGGAATTAAGAACAGAATCATTAGTAATGAGTAGAAAGAGAAAACAGCATTCAGAAGGACAGTAAATAGCTATTGGCATTGCATTTAAATTATTGCAGATTAAATTTGGCTAGAAAGCATGAAACCGGAAGGGAATTCCACAAACGAGAAGTGCGAGAAAAGAAAGTGTCAGTGTAGAAGTTACGGCTATAAATGATGAGATCTCGATGCCAGTCTAGTACTGCGCTTAAATTCATAAAAAACTAGGTACCATATCGAAGAGGTCATAAGAGCAATTACCATAAAAGTATTTATAAAAAATAGGTACAGAGAGGCAACCTTACGGCGGAATATTGCTGATTTTTCTTAGGATCTTATCAAGGAGCTCCAGGTAAATAGCGGGGCACCGGACCATATATGGCAGCAATATTCTAAGCATGGACGAATGATAGACTTATAGATATGCAAGATAGAAAAGTTGTCGTGCCCGGCACAGTGAACTGACTTTCTTAGCAGCTGACCCAGCAATGAATTAAATGTCGTCTTTTTACTTCATGTCAGCAGAGAATGTTAGCCCGAAAAGACTCAACGGGTCACTTTCTTGGAGGATAGCATCAGTCATGCTGATGGAAGGTCAATCGGGGTCTCTAAGATGATTAATGGAGAGAAGATCAGATTTGGAGACGTTAAAATTGACAAGCCATCTTTTGCTCCAGTTAACAACGGACAGAAGATCGTTTTGGACACTAGACGCCATTTTGATCTTGTCTGATTGATCAGCATTACTATAGAGGCAGGAGTAAAGGGTAGTGTCGTCACCATAGATGCCACATTGAGAGCTGATATCACCAGGAAGGCAATTAATGAAGATTAAAAACAGCATAGGACAAAGGATGGAGACCTGAGGGACACCCGCGTTAGTACGAAAGGATGTAGACGAGTAGCCGTCCAGGAAAACTTTCATTTCACGATTTGATAGGAACGACTGGGGGTCAGTTAAAAAAATGAGCCATGAGATACCGTAACTTTTCAGCTTGCGGAGAAGACCTGAATGCCAGACAGTTTATCATACAGTTTAGAGAGAACAGCAGCTAGTTTGGGAGCACACTTCTTAATGACTATTACAGGGATGCCATCGGATTCGCATGCTTTGAGGGGATCTAAGTTAAAGGTAATAGCAGAAACCCTGGAAGGGGTTATATGCATATCTCAACAGAAACTCAGTTCTAGGTGGAAAGTTAGGGAAGGAAAATCCAGATGAGTCAAGAATAGAGTTTGAGAAAAATTTACGGGAAAAAGATTCAGCTTTATCAGTAGAGGATGTTAACCCCTCAAATTGGTTGAAGAGCGGGGAATAGGGACCTTACATTTATTTAGTACCCTATTACAGAGCCGCCAGTAATCACAAGAGTCAAAGTTTTTAGAGGCAATGCGGTGCCCCATTCTCTCAGCAAAAAGTGACTTAGATTTTTCGAAGACTCGCTTACATTTTTTACGAGTAGTAACAAATAAGCACCTGTTATGACGAGAGCTGGTATCGCCGGAAATAGTGGATCCTCTGATCTATGGCGGCCGAGCATGCTGGTGTGAACCATGGAGACGATTGTGGTTTCACTGGTATTTCCGAGAAGGGATGAAAGTGTCCATGCTGGCTTTGACCCAAGAAGAAACCTCAGTGGCGCAATTTTCAATTGGAAGGTTGAAGATGTCAGTCCAAGGAGTGCCACGAAGAAAATCCCTGAATGAGTCCCAGTCAGCATACTGGTAACGGAAAGTGGTCTTATGGTCAGAGGGTTCCTGTTTAATGGATTATTGGAAGGAGATCTCACCAACTGCCACAGGGTGGTTCGAGTTACAAAGAGGGCAGTATTGTGAAGCTCGACAAGGGCAAGGAAAAGAGGTAAGAAATAGACGCAGTAGAGAAGCCGGTTGCGCGGTTTGGCTAGGGAACACGAATAGAAAAGGTCACTATTTAAGCGAAAAGGAAACGAATAGTAAAGTCTACGATTTCTATTTATTAAACGAACAGTTTGTCAGATAAACCAACAGAATAGGAAGAGTTTAAAAATGAACAGTTTGTCAGATAAAACAACAGAATATGAAGAGTTTAAAAACGAACAGTTTGTCAGATAAACCAAAAGAATATGAAGAGATTAAAACAAACAGTTTGTCAGATAAAACAACAGAATATGAATAATTTAAAAACGAACTGTTTGTCAGATAAACCAACAGAATATGAAGAGTTTAAAAACGAACAGTTTGTCAGATAGACCAAAAGAATGTGAAGATATTAAAAACGAACAGTTTGTCAGATAAACCAAGAGAATATGAAGAGTTTAAAAACGAAAAATTTGTCAGAAGAACCAGCAGAATATGAAGAGTTAAAAACGAAAGAATTGTCAGATAAACTAACAGAATATGAAGAGTTAAGAAAAGAACAGTTTGACAGATAAACCAACGGAATAAGAAGAGTTTAAAAGCGAAAGGTTTTTCGTATAACCCAACAGAATAAAAAGACTTAAGAAACGAACAGATTGTCATATAAAACAACAGTGTAAGGAGATTTTAAAACAAGAATAGTTTTTCAGTTAAACCAACAGAATATAAAGAGTTAAAAACGAACAGTTTGTCAGATAAACCAAAAGAATATGAATAGTTTAAAAGGAACAGTTTCTCAGATAAAACAACAGAATATGTATAATTTAAAAACGAACAGTTTGTCAGATAAACCAACAGAATATGTAGAGTTTAAAAACGAAGAGTTTGTCAGATAAAACAACAGAATATAAAGAGTTTAAAAACGAACAGTTTGTCAGATGAACCAACAGAATATGAAGAGTTTAAAACGAACAGTTTCTCAGATAAACAACAGAATATGAATAATTTAAAAACGAACAGTTTGTCAGATAATCCAACAGAATATGAAGATGTTAACAAAAATAGTTTGTCAGATACACCAACAGAATATAAAGCGTTAAAAATGAACAGTTTGTCAGATAAACCAAAAGAATATGGAGACTTATAAAACAAACGGTTTCTAACATAAACCAACAGAATATGAAATTGTTAAAAACGAATAATTTGTCAGAAAAAACAACAGAATATAAATAGTTAAAAACGAACAATATATCAGATAAACAAATATAATATGAAGAGTTTAAAAGTGAACAGTTTGTCAGATAAACCGAAAAATATGAAGAGTTTAATAACGAAAGGTTTGTCAGATTAACCAACAGAATATGAAGAGTTATGAAACGAACAGTTTGTCTGAAGAACCAACAGAATATGAAGAGTTAAAAATGAAAGGATTGTCAGATAAACCAAAAGAATATGAAGAGTTAAAAAAAGAACAGTTTGTCAGATAAACCAACGGAATAAGAAGAGTTTAAAAACGAAAGTTTTTTCGGATAACCCAACAGAATAAAAAGGCTTAAGAAACGAACAGATTGTCATATAACCCAACAGTCTAAGGAGATTTTTAAAAAAAAGAATAGTTTCTCAGATAAACCAACAGAATATGGAGAGTTAAAAAACGATCAGTTTGTCAGATAAACCAAAAGAATATGAAGAGTTTAAAACGAAGGGTTTGTCAGATAAAACAACAGAATATGAATAATTTAAAAACGAACAGTTTGTCAGTTAAACCAACAGAATATGAAGATATTAACAACGAAGAGTTTTTCACATCAACAAAAAGAATATGAAGTTTTAAAACGAAGAGATTGTCAGATGAACCAACAGAATATGAAGAGTTTAAAAACGATCAGTTTGTCAGATAAACCAACAAAATATGAAGATATTAAAAACGAACAGTTTGCCAGATACACCAACAGAATATAAAGAGTTAAAAACGAAGAGTTTCTCAGATAAACCAAAGGAATATGAACAGTTAAGAAAAGAACAGTTTCTCAGATAAACCAAAAAACATGAAGAGTTTAAAAACGAACATTTTGTCAGATAAACCAACAGAATATAAAGAGTTAAGAACGAACAGTTTGTCAGATAAACCAAAAGAATATTAAGAGTTTTAGAACGATGAATTTGTCACATAAACCAACGGAATATGAAGAGTTAAAAAAGAACAGTTTGTTTGAATAAGAAGATTGTAAAAACGAAACCCAACAGAATAAAAAGACTTAATAAACGAACATATTCTCATATAAACCAACACTGTAAGGAGATTTTTTAATAAGTATAGTTTTTCAGATAAACCAAAAGAATATGAAGAGTTTAAAAACGAACAGCTTGTCAGATAAACCAACAGAATATGAAGAGTTTAAAACGAACACATTGTCAGATGAATCAACAAAATATGGATTTATTAATAAGTATAGTTTTTCAGATAAACCAACAGAATATGAAGAGTTAAAAAACGAACAGTTTCTCAGATAGACCAACAGAATATAAAGAGTTAAAAACGAACAGTTTGCCAGATAAAAGAACAAAATATGAATAATTTAAAAATGAACAGTTTATCAAATAAACCAACATAATATGAAGAGTTTAAAACGAACAGTTAGTCAGATAAATCAAAAGATATGAAGAGTTTAAAAACGAACAGTTTGTCAGATAAACCAAAAGAATATGAAGAGTTTAAAAAGGAACAGTTTGCAGATAAACCAACAGAATATAAAGAGGTAAAAACGAACAGTTTGTCAGATAAGCGAACAGATTATCAAGACTTAAAAAACGAACAGTTTATCAGATAAACCTACAGGATATGAAGAGTTTAAAAACGAACAGTTTGTCAGATAAACCAACAGAATATGGACAGTTTAAAAACGAACAGTTTGTCAGATAAACGAACAGAATATGAAAAGTCTAAAAACGAACAGTTCGTCAGATAAGCGAACAGAATATCAAGAGTTAAAATACGAACGGTTTGTCAGATAAGAAATAGACGCAGTAGAGAAGCCGGTTGCGCGGTTTGGCTCGGGAACACGAATAGAAAAGGTCACTATTTAAGCGAAAAGGAAACGAATAGTAAAGTCTACGATTTCTATTTATTAAACGAACAGTTTGTCAGATAAACCAACAGAATAGGAAGAGTTTAAAAATGAACAGTTTGTCAGATAAACCAACAGAATAGGAAGAGTTTAAAAATGAACAGTTTGTCGGATAAACCAACAGCATATGAAGATGATACAAACGGGGAATTTGTCACATAAACCAACGGAATATGAAAAGTATAAAATGGAAAGTTTGTCAGATAAACCAACAGAATATAAAGAGTTAAAAATGAACAATTTATCAGATAAACCAACAGAATAAGAAGAGATTAAAAGCGAACAGTTTGTCAGATGAACCAAAACATATGAAGAGTTTAATAACAAAACGTTTGTCAGAATAACCAACAGAATATGAAGAGTTTAAAAACGGACAGTTTGTCAGATAAACCAAAAGAATATTAAGAGTTTTAGAACGAAGAAATTTGACAGATAAACCAACGGAATAAGAAGATTTTAAAAACGAAATGTTTTTCGGATAACCGAACAGAATAAAGAAACTTAAGAAACGAACATATTGTCAGATAAACCAACAGAGTATGAAAATGTTAAAAACGAAGAGTTTTTCAGATAAACCAAAAGAATATGAATAGTGTGAAAACTGACAGTTTGTCAGATAAACCAACAGAATATGAAGAGTTTAAAAACGAACTGTTTGTCAGATAAACCAACAGAATATGAAGAGTTTAAAAAACGAACAGTTTGTCAGATAGACCAAAAGAATATGAAGAGATTAAAAAGAAACAGTTTGTCAGATAAACCAAAAGAATATAAAGAGTTAAAAAACGAATACTTTGTCAGATAAGTGAACAGAATATGAAGAGTTAAAAAACGAACAGTTTGTCAGATAAACCAACAAAATATGAATAATTTGAAAACGAACAGTTTATCAAATAAACCAACAGAATGTGAAGGGTATAAAACGAACAGTTTGTCAGATAGACCAAAAGAATATGAAGAGTTTGAAAACGAACACTTTGTCAGATAAGCCAATAGAATATGAAGAGTTTAAAACGAACAGTTTGTCAGATAAGCCAAAAGAATATGAAGAGTTTAAAAGCGAACAGATTGTCACATGAACCAACAGAATATGAAGAGTTAAGAAACGAACAGTTTGTCAGAAGAACCAACAGAATATGAAGAGTTAAAAAAAAAGGATTGTCAGATAAACCAACAGAATATGAAGAGTAAAAAAAAGAACAGTTTGTCAGATAAACCAACAGAGTATGAAGTGTTAAAAAACGAATACTTTTTCATATAACCGAACAGTATTATAAAGACTTAAAAAACGAACAGTTTGTCAGATAAAGCAACAGAATATAAAGAGTTAAAAAACGAAGTTTCTCAGGTAAACCAACAGAATATGAAGAGTTTGAAAACGAACAGTTTGTCAGATAAACCAACAGAATATGAAGATGTTAAAAACGAAGAATGTGTCAGATAAACCAACAGAATATGGAGAGTTTAAAACGAACAGTTTTTCAGATAAACCAACAGAATATAAAGAGTTAAATACGAACAGTTTGTCAGATGAACCAACAGAATATGAAGAGTTAAAAATGAAAGGATTGTCAGATAAACCAACAGAATATGAAGAGTTAAGAAACGAACAGTTTGCCAGACAAACAAAAACAGAATATGAAGTGTCAAAAAACGAACAGTTTGTCAGATAACCAAAAACAGAATATAAAGTGTTAACAAACGAACAGTTTGTCAGATAAACCAACAGAATATGAAGAGTTAAAAACGAACTGATTGTCTGATAAACCAACAGAATATGAAAGTTCAAAAACGAACAGTTTGTCAGATAAACCAACAGAATATGAAGAGTTTAAAAACGATCATTTTGTCAGATCAACCAACAGAATATGAAGAGTTTAAAAACTAACAGTTTGTCAGATAAACCAACAGAATATAAAGAGTTAAAAAACTAACAGTTTGTCAAATGAACCAACAGAATATGAAGAGTTAAAAAACGAATTGTTTGTCAGATAAACCAACAGAATATGACATGACCGAAAGAGAATAAATGAATATGTATTTGTTCAGCTTATTCTAATTTCTGGCTACTTATATGAGATTTCTGGTACGATATTTGCTAATCCTGTTTTAGTTAATTAAAAGCGTAGGGAAATTATTAATAGTCTGATCTGATAGTTAATGAGTCGAGCTTACCAAATGCCGGACAACGGATAACACGTCAAAAAGAGTAATCTTAAAATTTTCTTGGTATCCGGCTACATGTGTAGCGTATTCAATGAGAAACGAACTTACTTCATAAACGATTAGTCTTCGGGACTTAACTTGCACAACGACGCAGCCAAAATGACTGACTGAATATTGTTACACGCTGACCTGATTATTGTTAAAATGTTTAATGTAATGTGTGTTCCTCTTCGTTACAGGAATCAGGTATCGAAATGATATCTCAACTTCTGAAACTAACTATCCCCTAACCTTAAACCGTCATAGATACGTTAGAATTGCTTCCATAACTGAAACAGATTGGAAGCGAAGCACTTAATAAAAAGACGCCATTGTTCTGCTATAAATTATATATATATAATGTTTTTGAATGGGTCATTATCTAGAAACTCTAAAAATAGACAAGCAAGAACACTGCTAATTCGTTAACCAATTTCTTGTCTGCAGAGGTGGTTATCAAAAGTAAAGAAATATTGCTTAGTAATTAACTGGCATGTTTTTATGATTTTATGTGTAGGTAGATGTAAATTAATTTCTGTTTTTGTTAGGTGTTTTTAGTTGATTTAACAGAATCGCTACTCTCCCACGCACAACAAATATACCAAGAAATGAAAAGGAAACGATTGAATGCGTCATCACAACAATCCAAGCTATATTTCTACATATGAAAAATTCTCTTCGAATATAAAAAATGACGTATTTTTTCTGTTGAAACAACTAATATACATGAGCGTTTCAAAATTTTTCTAGTAACTAACATTTTGTTTTTTGTTTATAGAAACTTCGTTCAAATAAATTCATTCCTTTTTTGCCTTAAATAATCCTCAGTAGGCGACTAAAACTACATACAGTTTTCCTATTGTCTTTTTCCATTATACATAGTCTTTTTCTACAGATTAATTCTGAGAATTTTTACTTATATATATATATATATATATATGTGTGCGTGTGTGTGTGCGCGCGCACACGCGTGCGTGTATGTGTGCGTGCGTGTTTGCGTGGAAAATTGACTGATATTTCTCGCAGCTTTTCAGACAGAAAAATATTATAGAGGAAATGTACACCTGGAAAGTTATTTGTTCACTTCATTAAATATTTGAACGGTGACGAATATCACCTTAACGCTGGGAAATGTTTCATTAAAGTTAAGTATTTTTCAATAAATTCGTTTCGCTTTCTATTATGGAAAGAATTTCTTTTTAAAAATATCCATTCTTGGCACGATTTGGAACTTCCATTTCTTTTCGTTGGTTTTATACAAAACGTTTATGTATTTTAAAAGTAATTTTTAGTTTGCACCAAATCAGCTGTAGATGATTACCTTTCAATATGGCGATGATGTTTGAGTAGCGACAACATCACCAATGCAGAATCTGTAATATTGTATAGTGTTATAAGTGATACTTTAAATTAAACCCTTATCAGGGCGTGTGCTATAATCCAAGATCCTTATTTTGTGAATGATTTCAAAAATATAAAATAGCACTAACAAAAGTTTTTAAAAAATGAAAATTTAAAAATAATTCGATTTGATAGATATGTTTTTCTAAGTTTAAATTTTTCCAGTATTTCAAGACCATTAATTTGAGGCCGGCAAAATTGATAAATTGAGAAGATAAAAATCTTGTAAGAAGGTCACTGACCTAAACATATTTTGTATGGTTATTTTCGATCTTAGAGAATTGGGGAAAAAGCTGAAAAGATTGAGTGAATTTGTTGAATCGTAATGGACATTGATACTTCTTTTTATTGATTTTGAAGCTAGAAAAATTAGCAGCTATTTTTCATTCATCAAACAGACTAATTTATTGTTTACATTTCTGTGGTGAAATGTTCTTACTGCCATACATGAAATCATTTCTTTCCCTTTTTTATTACTTCTTTCATAACGTTTATGTTATTCTTCCCACCGGATTTCCTCAAATTGACTTTCCCATTCATTAAACTTTCAAAAACAGCGAACGGAATTCTCAATTTGAACAATGTGAATATGTTATTCTCATTTTGTTCAATATTGGAAGTTTTCAAACACGTAATTATCACTTTTTTTTCGTATAATGCTTCTGCCTCTACGATCGTCCCAGGATTGAACTCACGACTTCTTAAAAACTGAATGGCTGATATCTTCTAGACTACGCCCCATAGGAATATCAGGCAGTGTTTTTTATCGCCTTAAATCTAGACAAAATCAGTGGCCGTCATATGGTGTCAATCATTTATTTTCTTGTGTCCTTTTTCTAGAAACACTTAACTACTTTTGTCTTTTCATATGTGATCTATGATAATTGATTGCAAAGTCTCTCTACAAATTACAGCTTTTCGATGTTCCTCAAGCTTTATTTTTATCATTTTTTTATTCTTAGACGCTTGTAAATCTTGCTACGACTGCATATAACGTTGTTATATACACGGTTTTTTCTTTTTCTTTTGTGTGTGTGAAAATCTTTTTTCCGGTGAAAACAGTGAAACTACTTTTGAGTACTGTACTAATGTTTTTATTGTTCTAATGTTTTAAAGACAGCAGATCGTCCGTCTGGTTTTCTTCGACATTTTCTATTTCTTCTTCACACCTTATATGTACGTTATGAGAAAGTTGACTTGATGTTCGCTGTGGTGAAAATACAGAGAACATATTGCATGTGGATCTAAAAGCAAGACTGAAATCGAAATTGATTTTGCGGTTCGAGATTTTTATTGATTTTCTCCTAGTTTTTAAATCATTCATACAAATATTTTCTAACTATAATTTTAAAAAATAATGAGAATTATTATATATTTAATTTTGTTGAATTCCTCACAATATGGTAAATATATATACAAAACCTACAAAAGAAATTATTTCAATAATTTTAGATGATTGTTAAGGGCATATGAATGCAAAATGCCTATAGATTATGAATTCTAACAAAAAAATAGAAACACGTAAAATCAACACAAAGCAAAAACAATATGTAATTATAATTTAAAACAGGTGAATAAATTTAAGCCCTTGAGGATTCATTAAGGGCCCAGATAAGCAAGGTTCAGTTGGATTGTAGTGTCATCGTTTGCTACTTCTGCATTTATTAAATAAAATAAATAGTTATCTACTTGTATATGCCGCAGCGAGAGTAAAAATGTGTATGAAGAAGTTGAAAAAATAGTTTTCAGTAAATAGCGATTTAATACGCTACAGCTTAGATGTGATACAAGGATGAAAGTGGCGCACTCAGTGAGGATCGAACACACTACCAAGAGATAATTAATCTAGCGAGATAAGTTTGCTGACCCTTATACCACGTCGAAGTGCCCTAGTTCTTAATAAATAATGCTTGGGATGTGTGCACTTCTGATAAATAGAAAAATAGAATTGTTTATTCTAATAAATTCGAGTCTTTTGTTGCAGATAAGCGATTCTTCTGGTAGACGATTGCCAGAAATGTGATTGATCGAAAATTGGTAATTTAACATTTAAATATCGTAATAAATGTCCCTACATTATTACTTGCATTATTTACATTATTCGGACTGTTGTTCTCATCTTCATTGCCATGTTAACTATGCTTCGGTCGTTGTACGCCCCGGTCTTCTTCTGGTGATTGCAATTTTGAAAGGAACCCTTTATTTTGTCCACTTGGGTAGATTGTACTAATTCCACGTGCCATGCTTCTTTCGGGATGTCTCAGTTATTTTTCTTTAACTCAACTCTCCAAGTTTTGGTTCACCACTGCTATGGCCTGGTATAAAACTCACAACTCTTTGGGTCGAGGCACTGGATCTAACCAACGCCTTTATCCACTGGGCCACGTGTCCTTGAGGACATCCATTAAACATGGCATGTGGAACTAGAACAGTTTACCCTAGTGATCGAAATAAAAGGTTTAGTTCGACATTCCAACCACCTGAAGAAGGCCGGAACGTACAACGGCCGAAACGTTGTAATAAATATGACAACAAAGATGAGGACAATAGTCCGAATAATGTAAATAATGTACATAATAGCTCATCTCAGAAATATAGACAAACACTGGTTAGTAAACTATTCTTCTTACAAAGAGTACAATAGTGGTTCCACTGCCACTGTGTGTCCTAAAGTTTTGCAAATGTCAGTTGTAAAGTAATGTTTATTTTGCCTAACACTTTGTTGTATTCCATACTGTCGTTGGTCATTTGAAGACGAACCTTATTAAATAGTCTGCTAAATTTACTCCAAAGATGGTCAACTATTTTAAATTTAAAACCTGAAATGCCTTCCTATATTTTACTTCCATTTAAGTGCCTATCCTTTCTGACACGTACATCGACTTCTTCTCCCAGCTCCTCAACCCACACATTTTTCATGTTTTTTTTTCCCTCTTTTGTCAACATCTTCCTACTGACTATACAGAATCTATTTCTATCGCCATGAGCGGGAATATTTGGTCGAGAACTGGTTAGACTTGAAAATATGTCAGAAAAAGTAGACACTCTAAAGTTGAAAAGCGTGTTTCGAGCTGTCAGTAGTGTAGTGATAAATGTCCTAACTTGTAACACAGAATAACCGCGTTCGATTCCCTACTAAAGATGTTTCTTTTATTTTAATAGAATAGCAACAATTAAGTTCTGGTTAGGAATCTTTTCGCATTAAGCGTGTCCTCCTTTATAATTGTAATGAGTGTGATCTTCATGAGGTGACTCATTACTAAGCTTTCGTACCAAACTAATATTGTAATTTTCGTAAATATTTACATGTGTCCTACATCGAAGCTTATATAATTATGTATTTCCTTTTTAAGTGATTTTGACGATTTTTAAACTCAGAAAAAATCCAGGACTTTCGAATACTGAAGTCACATTATCTCCCTCCAATTTCCAAAACAATTCATTTGGTTTAAGCCTTGCATATATCTAAAAAAAGAAGATATATTATACATATATCTTAAAAATAGGAAAAGGTGCCCAAAATATTAATTATCAATTGGTGGTGCGTATCACATTATAATTTGTCATTAAACGCACATCGCGTTCTTCGTCCTGGGTAAGACGATAAACTACATCCAGCAAGGCCACTGGTCAGGAGGTTTTGAGGAGCTTGGAACCACCTCTTAATTGCTGGTGTTCCTGTTAGGGTCCCAGCTATGAGCAAAACAAAATTTTGACATATTACCAGCAATAAAAAATGTTGTCGGCATTAAATAACCCATTGAGGTTGATATGCAGTAAAACAAAATAAACCAAAGAATACATCTGTCTATATTTATCTATAAAACAACAGGTCAACAAATTCTAAAAATTGTTTATTTTTTATTTGTATAATGCCTGCTTTATACGTTTCAGGTGATATATAAGAAGCAATGTATTTATTTTTAATCCATGCTTATTACTTCAAAAGTTATTATTAGTGGATACTCGTACTTGAAATAGACGCCTCATTTTTCCTTCATTAAGTTGTGTATTACGAATATCGGTCTGCGCATTCACACTATCGAGTTAAAAATAAATATATTAATTCTTCTACATTTGTGAGAGACTTAAGTTATTTCCAATTAAAATTTGTCGCCAAACTTTCATAAATATTTACTTTTTGTATTCTATATAAAAACAACATTTTTGTTTCATATTATTAAGTATAAATATTACGCCAAAGAGCATTTAGATTGTGCCAAGTTTGATACAAGCCATTTTTGGAGCACACGGCGAGTAACGAACTCTTCCAGAGACAAACCGACAACACAAGGAAATTAAAATTATGAAGTCTTCTAAAATCTTTGAGAGCAGTGATAGAGGCGACGAAAAGTCAGCAATGAGAACAATATAATTGCCCTGTACGAAGTAAAATGTTCTATTTAGTATTTGACGAAAATTGCCGGTTCATCGAGAAAGTTTCACTGTGGGATGACCAAAGGCATATGACCTTCGTTAATATGAGATCCTGGGATGTTAGTTAATATCAGGACATGTCACAGAAAATTAATTACTTTTGATTTTTCAATACATCTTTTAGAGAAACATCATCACTGAACTTGGAGAGTAATCTGCCTACTATTTCACATTTAAGTCCTTTTGGTTATAAGCGGTATCCGCGATTATTTATACCCAATTATTTATTATTTACAATAGTTTCCTTTACTTATTTGAATCAACAAGGTGTGAGACAGCAATCCGTCCTACTCCATCAGTGGGAATAAGCAAAACTGACATTTTTGTTGGCTATCGCAAGTTAATTCATCGTTAACATAGTTAGTATCTCATATGAGAAACATTATAGAGTATAGGTACAATTATCTGTGTCATTTAGTGTGTGTAAAATTACAAACTCCTAAAATTCTCGACCAGTTAGCATTTAAATATTTGGATAGGTTACAATGTTATTTAATGGAAGAATTTTATGAAATGAGTCCGTTTTCTTCACTGGAGATTTTGTTCCAGTGAAATAAATTAAAAGATGATGGGTTCGAGATGCTCTTAAAACTAAAATATAAAAATTTAATACATCTTTAAGATTTTTTAAAATTGACTGAATTTTATTTGTGTTTATATAATAGTAGAAAGGAGACACGGTGGAGAAATGGATAGCGGCTCGAATTGAGGAATGGAAGAGTCGAATTCCAGTCGGATCCATTACATTCACTTACATGCTTTCCATTGGGGAAGGTATGAATCCTCTTCTTCTCCTAGCTATGGAGAAATAGCAGGATAGATTGTGTTCTATAGCCTTGGGTGGCAACTGGTCTAGGAGAAGGAAAAACTCTGAAACCGGCCTAGAGACGGTTGGGCTCCTTCATGTTATCTTTCCCAAGAAACGCCATTTTGGTTGCGAGAAATATAGTAGAAAAATTGTTTATCCGATTAAATAAAAAAAGAAAAAAAAGAAAGAGTTAAAAATTTATAATATTTATAGAAATCCGTTCAACATCAGATACAGAACGTTTACAGATATTTGATAAAATGAACAGAAGAAACAACACGACATGGCGAGTATCAGTTTCGCGCCTCAAGTGACCCTGATCTGAAACCATATCAGGTGTGAAACTAACAGTCACCATACATACACTCTTAATTGCTATGCCGTCACTATCTCTGTGCGCAGATATTTATGCAATGTAAGCAAGTACTGTATGCCATATCTTCCGATATTTGATGTCACATAAAGGAGTCCTCAGATATAAATTAGAATTGGCTTTCCAATTTCTTCCTTTATTCGTTGACATAAACGATTACTAATTCTTGTATATGATGTGGTCTGTGTTTTTAGATTAAATTTTTATACTGGTTTTATTTTTTACTATCGGGAAATATTGTTTTTCTTTGCGCCTTTTTTCCTATTTTCTTGTCTTTTTCAAACGTTCTGTAAGAGTTGATAAAAGCACCTATTCTTTTTTTAAAACGCCACTCTTCACGCGGTCGTTTTCGTAAAGATAACTAACATCTGTGTTTTAAACCCGCTTGCTACCGTAGGTTAAGGCATACAAGAAAGGCCTGATTTGCAGCTAAGGTAATTCAAGCTTATTAAACTCGAATTTGGAATGCTGAATTTTGAAAGGCGAAACATAATCGTGATAAGCTTATGTGTTCCTATACCAAGTGAAGCATTTCAGTTCATAAATAGAAATTAAAATATTTAAGGACATTTTGAATACATATTTTTAAGCATATCACCCCAAGCAAGGTGGGAGTGCCACTAGCACGCAAGGAGTTACAGAGAGTGAGAGAAAGAGTAAAAAGTGGTGTTTGAAGAAAAGATAACGAAAAGGGCGGGGATTAGGATCAAGGCATCAGAAGACGTCGATTGACATTACATTTGAATATTTGAAGATTATAGAAATCAGGGAAGCAAGTAAGACGAAGAGAGTTACACAGTCTGGAAGTGCGAGATAAGAAGCTGTTGGAGTAGAAGCGAGAGCGACATTTAACAGTTTCAAGAGTGAAAGGGTGGGACCGAGATGCCAAACTAGCACGCTTAAATTCCTGCAGTTTGGATACCAGTGAAAGTAGCTTGTCAGAGCAGTTGTCATGAAAATATTTGTAGAAAAGACAGAGGGAAGCCACAATATGTCTGTGAGAAAGTGAGAGTAGACGAGATGCAGATCAGGACCTATTACATTGTATATCTGTCACTGGATTTTGACGAGGACCTCGAGATGAACAACGGGGACACCAGACCATATATAGCAGCAGTATTCAATGCAAGGACGAATGGTTGATTTGTAGATTTGAAGGATGGACTCAGGCGAGGAAAATCTTCTGGCGCGATACAGAAAACAAACTTTCCTTGCAGTAGATGAAGCTATAGATTCAATGTAGTTGTATCACCTCAGGTCACTGGAAAGCGTGAGACCAAGCAGGCAGAGAGAAATGCTCTCGTGAACCTGGGCATCAGCCATTCTGATGGGAGGCAGGGAGGTTTCTCTATGGTGGGTAAATGAGAGCAGTCTCGTTTTGGAGGCATTGAAGATTACAAGCCGTTTCTACATAAATATTTCTTCCAAATATTTTTTTAATTCTTCTAATGACAAACAAATTGCATTCAAATAAAGGACAAAAATAAAATAGGTAGCAAGACGAGGATGCATTTTCTCACTTGATATATTTAATCTCTACAGCGAAACGATCCTTAAAGAACTAGAAGACCCGCAGGAATTTATTATCGGTGGACAAAGTCTTAACAACATCAGATATGTGTTTAACACTATTAAATATATATAACGATTATATAACGACTATTAAGTGTAAGAAGACCGAATATAGAGTCGTCAGCCAAATAAACAGTCCAAGTTTTGAGTTTGGGATGTCAACTCCAAATTTAACTATCTGGGTAATGTAACACAGAAATCCGAAGGCGCTTAGGAATACAAAAAGATGCCTTCCTGAAAGTAAGCAAAATATTAAGGCATAGGGGAATAAATAAATAAAGACTAATGGATTGCTATGCAATATCTAATCTCCTACGTAAATACTGGACAATTTCTTCACAGATGAAAAAGGGACTTGAAGCGACAGAAATATGGCTCTACTGATGAATCTTAAGAATATCATGAACAGAACATGTGAGCAAATAGAACATTCTTAATAAAATAGAAACAATCATGAAAATTACATAGGATTATAACGAAACAGATAAATTGCGATATATAATGAGGAAAGAGCGCTTAGTGAATTTAACACTCACGGAACATATTGAAAGCAAGAGAATTTTTTGGAAACAGCGTTCAACCTACTTCATGAAAATTTGAATGGCTGGCACAACAGGGACTGAGAAAGTTGGTCAAGGGTTAAAATCCGTTAGAGCAACAAAAAGGGGAAGTAGTAGAGAGACATGATCGCCTATGTCCTGAATGGACACGGCACATAAAAGAAAGATATTTATTTGAATTTGCAAGAGGTGCGCCCACATACCGTTGTATCAGCATAGATATTCACGAATTATCTGAGTATATTCTTAGGCAGATCATTTATGTAAAGCAAAAAGACGCTTTGTCCGAGAAGTGACCACTGAGGGATGCTGGTGGACTGGCTATAAATAACTACCTTCAGAGATTTACCCATTACGATGGAATTTATAATTGCATAGCTGCTGACCTATGTGCCATACCTTGTCAAATGACTTTGAAATATCTAATGTTATTTTCCTTGACGTGTGTTTGGCATCAAGAGCCTAATTCTGTGAGTAATGGTAGTTGGAACATCAGCAGTGGATCGTCCCGATCGAAACTCGTACTGCTCGTCGCTAAGTAGTTGCTCGATGACTTTGTTGATTATAGCCTCAAAAATCTTACTAATGAAACTGAGGAGACTGATGGAGGGAGAAGAGTGTTCGCCTGCGTTTTTGAATACCGGGTATACACTTGATCGTTTTTACAAGATTGGGAAGGATTTCTACTTCAAGCAGAGGTTGAATAACTTCGTTAAGATCGGGGATAATTCCAGGTTGATATTCTTAAGGACCACCACTGGAATTTTGTCTGACCCAGAGGCTTTCTTAGGGCCAAGGCCTTTGATAAGTCTAGAAACTTCTCGTGCTGAAATGAAGATATTACCGAGATTGCGCTCAGTTTAAGATTTTTTAAAATTGACTAAATTTTATTTGTGTTTATGTAATAGTAGAAAAGAGACATGGTGGAGTACTGGATAGCGGCTAATATTGAGGAATCGGGGAGCCGAGTTCGAATTAAAGTTGGATCCATTATATTCACTTACGTGCTTTCCATTGGGAAAGGTATGAATCCTCTTCTAGCTACAATTTGACTCTTGATCTTCAAGAATTCACGATATCCAATTTGATTTGTTTTTTTCAACTTTGGCCTGAACAGCTTGCGTGTAGCAGCTCTTTGCATTTCCCCCCTTACATCGCTTGTGGGGGGCTCTGAAAGCCAGACTACACTGCGCCTTGCGATATATATTGAAGTAGTAGTATCGAAGTGGTAGTTCCGAGGATCTATGGCTGCAACGTATTCAGGGATGAATTAGAGCTGACTCTGAATTTTCTTTTCATATAGAACTTTCCATTCTAGAATGGACGCGTTCTTAGAGATGAAGGCAGGTGTTTTGGAGGCAGCATGCTTGAAAAAGGTTGAGAAATGAGCTTCCGTCATGTAGGATGGAAAGGTGTCCAGTTTAGATTCGCGAAGCGAAAAACCATTCTATGGAACGGTAAATCGGGGATGTCATTTGTTTGGCATCAGTCTGGACACTGACTAGAGAATGATCTGACGTGACTTTGGGAGTAAGAATCTTGTAAGCATTTTTAGGGCAGGAGGTTAGGAAGAGGTCAAGGTTCGCCTAATATTCCGTCGTGTCAGGGATGCATTTGGGTTCTTTAATGATCTAGGTTAGTTCATAGGCGATAAAGAAGTCTCTGCAATATCTGCCTTCCTCATCGGTTTTGTTCGAGTGGAATAACCACTCTTTGTAATCAACATTGAAGTCACCACAGATATGAATGCTAACCGAGCGATATTCAGTAAGGAGATATATATATATATATATATAGAGAGAGAGAGAGAGAGAGAGAGAGAGAGAGAAAGAGTTTGTGTGTGTGTGTGTGTGTGTGTGTGTGTGTGTGTGTGTGTGTGTGTGTGTGTGTGTGTCCAGGCTTGAAAGAGAAACAGATTAAAAATCTGATGAATTGATTTATAATTTCACAAATGACTTTTTTGCTCCAAACAAAGAAACTGCTATCCTTACAACAGTTTAGGCTCATCAAAGAGAATAGAGTTTTATTGGATTTGCTAGACTGTGAACGATGTGACCTTGGTGTAGAAGAAACAGCATCGCACTCCTTCTAACATTATCCTCGGGTGCGTCCCCTATGGGACCATATCTCCCGAAAAGCTCGTGATCATTGATTGTGCATACGCGTGTGACAATGTTGTTGCCCCCGTATCCTGGGGTGAAACGAATGATGTTTCTATCACTGCTGGCCACGGTTCGAATGGTGCTTTGGATGACGCGACAGAAGGAAGTATTGCGAGGCAACCGTCTCACCCGATTCTTTGAGCATCAGCTCAAGATGAAGATTAGAACTGATAGAAAACGTTTGGTTTCAACAGACTATAGCGAAAGATTGGTGACTGAAGCGAGCTTGGTTCGTGTGATCGGTGCTAAGCTTGAGTTTCTATTTTAGGTATACCTAATTGATGTGGACCCGAAGTAGGGGCTACGGAAGGAAAACACGGAACACGGGTTAGAAGTAAGAAAGATATATTAAACAGAAAAGTTACAAAGAATAGTGTCAGAGTAAGAAGAGCTTACTATCCAGTGGTGTCCGATATTGGTATCGTACGCGGCTGCGCATTACTGGTGCTACGATATTTAACACCCCCCACACACGGGTCGAATGTGGCACAAGGCCGGTTTAACGTGGGCTTACCGAGCCCGTAGACTCGGCCAAAAATATGCCCATTTACAACCCGTATACACGAGTTTAGGGACTGTCTACCCCACCGGACGAAACTTTGCCCTGCGGCAAAGCCTCGTCCGAGTTCCTCTCTGCCAAACAGAGAGTTCGACAGCAGAGCACCATTACTGGTGCTACTCCCATGATACTACCATTCACATAATAATATAGTACTGGGAGAGTCCATGATGTAGGAATGTATCGGTCTCACAACACTAATTCACACCGGGGCGGTTTCCTGTGGAGCCTTCTCCTGGTCAAGCTAGACAAGCGTTGTGTACCCCTATCTAATGTGAGTGTTTTTCCCGGTCTGCTCCGGGCAACATCTTTGCTTATGATCCAATGAAATTCCTAACCTCCCCAGTTTGCATTTGGCCTTCTTTCATCTCGACTGGGTCAGCTTTATTTATTCCCCATGTCCGTATATATTTTCTTCATTCCCTCTCCCATAGAGAGAGAGAACCTCTTGATTATGTCGAAGGGCAGAATAGAACTGCCTCTCTTTTTTGACGGTTGGACGGTTCCAACTAACATCAGTTATCTTTAATTTGTTTGTTTTGATATTTAATTTGTTTTTTGGGGGTTCATCCCCTCCCCTCTCATTTTATATTATGTACAAATTTTTATGTATACTATTTTATAATCATGAAATTAAATTTTTATGTCATGGGGTGCGTTTTGTAGCCCCCCCCCCATGAGAGTATGCGGTATTACGGTATATAGATATTGACTGGCGACGGATGAGTTTTTGTGGTGAATATGTCAATTGTAACGAATGAATGGGTCGTGAATCGGATTAGCTAGGTATAGAATAGTAAGTGACGACCAGCCTCAACCCCATTTCCCCCTTTTCGGCCTTGTACCACAATTGTACATTTTACGCAATAAATTTTGAGAATAGCCTTTTATCTTAAATTTTGGTCGCAGTTTTTACAAAATCCGACCATTTATTTTACTGAAAAATCCTCATTCCGCTAAACATGAACGAAAAAAAATGTTAAACGTTCTTTTTTTTCTCCCTCTTTTTTTTTTTCGCTTTCATTTTTTTCTGTGCTTCATTCTTAATCGTTTCTCTCTCTCTCTCTCTCTCTCTCTCTCTCTCTCTCTCTCTCTCTCGATCTATAGTTATTCAAACTCCGCATATTTTACTTTACACACACACATCTCTCTCTCACACACACACACACGCACACATACACACACATATTCACACACACATTTCTTTTCTTGATGAATCTTTCTCTCTCTCTCTCTCTCTCTCTCTCTCTCTCTCTCTCTCTCTCTCTCTTTACTTCTCTTTCTCTTTTCTGTCCTAATGTCTTTTGACTTCTTTTTCTCTTTGATCTTTACAGGTCTCCTGTGAAGAAATCACAATCAAAGACAAGATTCTGTAGTCTTATTCTTGGAAGAAAACCAAAAACTAAGATGGTCAGAGCAATCAGACACCAATACAAAGAAACGGTCAGTTTTCAAAAACAGACTTTCTTTTATTCTAAGACATTTTTATGCTTTCTTGCGAATACTGAACATATAAACAGAAGACGTACCCTCACATATAAACATAAACAGACACACACACAAACACACATATATATATATATATATATATATATATATGCGTGAACATACATATCCATATACCTATATAAACATTCACACATAAGAAGCGATTACATTAAGTTAAAATAATGCACACACATATAAACACAAACACCTTTTTGTACATAAATATATGTATATATATATATATATATATTTATATATATATATATGTGTGTGTGTGTGTGTGTGTGGTATGTGTGTGTGCGTGCACTTTAGTTATGAGTAAGATATGACTCACGCGAGCATACTAGATTCATATCTACATATAAAATATCTTTCTGTCAATCCTCCTATATTATGGGAATATCTTTTGTATGTTTCTTATTGTCCACATTTTTAAAGCGCTCATATATACATGTATATAGCAATGAATATATATATATAGTGTATTTGGGCACCAATCCTTCTTTTATACAAGTTTAATTAAAGACACCTGACAAAGAAGTGTGATTTAGCTTTTTATTCAGTTTTTCTTGTGTTCGTGTCAGTGATTTTTTTCTGGGTATCAAGTGTGTAAAAAGTGTCCGTTTTTTCTATATATCTGAACGGTTTCGGCTATTCTGTTATTCATTATCAGGAATTTTTTTAAACTGATGTTAATCTGGATTTTGTATATGTGTATCTATAGTCATGGAGTTGTTTTTTGTTTTTTTTTTCCAAACACGTAAATTTTCTCAGCCACATGTAAAAAGGCCAAAAATAATGGAAGCACTAATAACAAAAAACGAAAAAAAACAACACCCAATAACATCAACTATGAACATGGACACAATAGTCTCCGATATCGAATATTTGGACAGTTTTACGAACACTTCATAACCAGAAAATATATATATATATATATATATATATATATATATATATATATATATATATACACCTCACCGTTAAATGGACTCGTCGCAAATACCTATGGTTCCGCCATATGTGAGCACCTGTTAAATAGCAGAGGGTGTGCAGCTAACTTTAGTGCTGACCGGGACAACACGGTGAACCAACACTCTTTATTTCACCTCAAGGTGCTGGAGGCACTTTACATCGGGTCCCGCAAGCCTTCCCTGTGTAAACAGCGTGAGTGTTTGTTGGGACTCGCTGTCATTTGTCTCTAGCTCCTTGTGTTCATAATTTTTTTTCACCTCCACATTTCCTTTGTACATTTTCTGTGTTTTTAATTTAAATTAAATCTCCCGTTGGAAGCCTGAAGAGCGGGGGCGAGACCGGTTGCTTCGCCCGTTTTTAATATGTCTGGTAATATCAAGCTTCACACTTTCATTTCTGTGATAAAATTTTATACCTTCAAAAATATCTTTATATATATATATATATATATATATATATATATATATATATATAAGACATGGTGAGCCAGAACCTACCTTCCAAGGTTTCACTTAACGCGGTGCTGATTGATTATTTTCGACCGACACGGATGACTTTAGTCTTTTCTTTTTTTACTGAATTTTTCCCTGATATCGGTTTATTCAAATATATATATATTTTTTTACAAATTGTATTATCTGAGTTTTTTCACACCGCCCGAGTATAGATATTAAATTAATACATAATAATTATATATATATATATATATATATATATATATATATATATATATATATATATATATATATATATATATAAAGTGAACATAGAAGTCAACACTTGGAGGTGACAGTCTGTTTCATGCAATCGTAAGGCCTGACGATTGCATCTAGCATGAAACAGACTGTCACCTCCAAGTGTTGACTTCTATGTTCACTTTTATATTTACACACGCTCTATCTCTGATATTGAGCACTTTATCCCATAAATATAGCACACTTTAAGACTATATATATATATATATATATATATATATATATATATATATATATATATATATATATATATTATTGAAGACTATAAATTCTTCATATATATATATATATATATATATATATATATATATGCATATATATAAACAGTTGTAGTTAAAGAGTCGATCTTGCAAGCTATGGACACCAAGAACACATTTCTAAATTTTATATATATATATATATAATATGGATGTGTGTTCTTAGTGTCCATAGCTTGCCATACCGACTCTTTAACTACAACTGTATGAAAATCTTGTCAACTCCTAGCTTACTCATTCGGCAAAAGAAGATTTCTACCATATTTTTATGATGAATCATTTTGCTGATGCAAGATCGTTAATTCGCATTTGAAAAAGGCGAATATAATAGACACCGTCTATGAATGACATTTAAGAATGAGAGATATTTGGGCCGTTAGAAAATTAACAAATGAATGTTATACATTAAATTATACCACACACCAAGCATAGAAAAGTTGTGAAATGCTAAAAATTATTTATCATTCAGTGATCATAGTTTCTGGTGGAAGGATTTTATTGCATGAGTAAACTAGGTTTTATCTAATATAGAAATAAATGAATTGTTTGTAGAAAAGTCACATTTGTCCTGGTACATGGTTACGAGAGTGGAGCACCCAGTAACGACTGAAGTCACATCTCGAGTAATGGAATGAGAGACTAATTTCAGCGAGGTTTTAGAAGACTGTATTTTGTAAGATATATAATAGTTGGAAAATGTAGGTCACAGAGGCGACCTCATTGAGACGTAGTCAGTTTGGGTTTAGTTATTGCCTTGACAGTCATGGAAATGGACGCTTTAGTGGTTAGCAGTAAGTTATATCTTTGAGGCGAGGAAGGAAAGGGCTTTTGCATAATCATTCAAAAATAATGTCCATTGTTCTATGAACTGGGAGACGAGTCAATAGATATTCGGCTTCAAAGGGGTCTAATATAGTGTTGATAAGTCTTACAGAGTGAAGCATTGGTAGAAACATGATAGTGAAATAATCAGCAAATATGAACTTGGATCGTGCAAGGCACGCGGAGAAAAATAAGGAAGTATTAATAAAACTTGGTTTCAATCATATCCAAGATATCTGTAGGCAAAGAAATGTCCAGCGGACTGTATTAAAATAAAATCAGATAGATTACTTAGCCATCACTAAAATATTTAGAAATAGAGTTTTCCACACTAAAACAAACTGACTGTCGGCGACTGTCTGAGCGAATCACCTTTTAGTCATCTGCAAACTAAAAATAAGAAACCTAAAGCAACACATAAACTACAACACAACAAACTCTAGAATGACTTAATTAGTCAACAAACATAAAAGCTTGAGAGGAGCCAATAACTCAAAAATAGAACATGGTAAGGAAAATGACTTCATCGAAATGGAAAAGGGACAAAAAAATGGTTAACAGATGAAACGGTATATAATGTCATCAGGTATTGCATAGAATAAAAGATATTAAACTACGAAGTTATAATTAGATGGAAGCAAGCAAAATATGAATAGTGCAACGAGATAGAAATACAACGGAACTTAGTCATAGTTGTCTTACAATTCATCAGTGGATCCTTAGGTGGCTCTGCAAACCAAGTCTGAACGCGCAGGGTCTGGAGTAGTGCGGACGTTAGAAGTTTTGGTGGCTGTGATCAATGACAATTTTGGACGTTAGGCTTCCTTGCAGAAGTTTGGTGGACAATATGACCAGTCGTCAGCGCACTCCTCTTTCCCCTTTGGTCTGATCTTGTACTAGTGGAGGTTAGTTTTGCATTTTAGTACCGTTTTTTGTCGCCCTTCATGTTTTCTCCGTACAGTAGACGTCTTGGAATGCGAGGTTGCTCCATGCAGATGAACTAGTCAGTCCATCAGATCTGTGCCTACAGATCGGTAATGAACTCTCAAAACAAACTTTTGCGAGAAGAATTTATACTAGGAGATCGTTGCACTCTCTTGGCTAGGTTAGGTCTTTATCCGGTGGCATGAGGAACGGTTACAAACACGGGGAAAGTGACTTCCATGCCTGCAGTAAGATGACCATAACTTTTACGAGTCACGTCCATGCTCTGATGCACTCCATGACACTTGTTAACATTGCCTTCAAGGTCATTGTGTCTGTAGCAGATCCTATCCACCCACTCCGCCAGGAATCATTCTTCATATTCAATAGGGCTGACAGACCCGATATCATGGAGGGTTTCGACCGACCGACTACCCTCATCTGATTTGCCCTGTTTATAAAAGTAGGCATGCATTAAAATACGAAGTCAATAGCAGAACAGAAAACTCGCGCTGACGAAGAACTCATAAAATATATGTTGTGAATTGAGAGCAAAGGGGCGGTCATGGTCGCCATTTTTAATTATGTCATAGCGCACGTGTTGGTTGTTTTGCATGCGTGAGGACGCAACTGATATAAGAGCGCGTCCTTTTTTTTCAGGACGCAGTTTTTTTAATCAGACGGTTTTGAATGGGCAGTGGATTGACAGGCGAAAAATACATATGTGCTGGGATTTCTTGATATTGGAGTACGATTTTTGATTGCAACATTTAATTTTGCACCCACCTTGGATTTTACAGTGTTTTTAATTATCAAACAGTTTGTCTTGAATTGATCTTGGATTTCACAGTGTTTTGATCATCAAACAATTTGACTTTTCTAATTTAAAATACTACTTTAAATTCACTACAAGCAATTTCGGCCAATTAAATTCCTTTCACTTTGTTGCTTTTTATTTGTCATGGATAAGATGTTCGATTATTGACTAATTCCGCAATTTGGTAGTGCCGCTACGGATGAACCAATTATACTGTGGATTAAGCGCGTCGAGATGATATGTGATCTTTGTAAGAGAACAGATGTCGAGCTGATACTACCCTTGCGTTTGCGAAACGCCAGCAACTAAACAAAAAGTAGAAAGCAAGTTTGCAACACATCAAAGAGGCACTCATAGCAGCCTACGCTCCCGATTCATTCAACGCGTACGATCAATTTGTGGCGCGCCGACTTCGTCCGGATGAGACGGTAAACGGATATCTGGCGGATTTGCAACGACTTGATCTGCTTGTCTCAGATCGATGGATGGCCTGCGCATTCGTTTCAGAACAGCACCAGTATGTAAGACGGCTACTACAGGCATCATCACGAATGGATGCTATGATGTTGGAACAATTGGTGGCCCGAGTACGAGCCATCATGACTGACACTGAAGTACCCGAGGAGATCGCTTCTGCCGCTCAATCAGGTCGCGCGCAGACTGGGATACGAAGGCGTGAGATTATCTGGCATAGATGTTCTGGACCCAATCACTTGGCAAGGAACTCCTTACAGGGAGGCTCAGAGGTGGCTACTGATTGATCACAAAGTCGTACCGAAAATTGCGATGTTTTCGATGTAATGAGACAGGGCATGTTGCATCAGAGTGTCAGGGAAATGCCTTGGGGGAAAAGCCATCAGCGCCAGCTTCCTTCCCAAGGAAGTGAAGAACGAGGCGCTACCAACGATTGACATATTTGTGAATGGAAGAAGATGTACAGCCTTAGTGGACACTGGATGTACACAGACGCTGGTCAGCAGATTTGTGTGCCACTCCCGGAAGCCTGAAGAGACAAGCGTGCTGACAGCTGACGGAGCCAGTATATGTTGAGGCCCTGGTTGTAGACACACGGGTGTTGTGGGTTTAACCATATACTTGGGATTGACGCTATAAGAGCAGCAGGTGGGGTTACCATCACGTCAGCAGGGGTAGCGACCGTGTGCGCAGCAATCTGTCTTGATGAACCAGATTTTCGTGCAGAGTTCGACCAAGCAAAGTATCGTTGAACTGCTATGTGGAAATGGCGCCAGAGATTCTGCACAATAATATACCAGAGTAACTAGTTCCTAAATGTGTCAGGAGTTACGAACCGGAACTTCAGAGTTGGATACAGAATGGCTGGCTGTTGCCCTACACCGAAAAAAGGATCGGACCACCTAAGGGACTGGTTTCATTAATGGCCGTGATACAACACAACAAGCAAAAACGTGCGTCCAGTTTTGGACTACAGGGAGCTCAGTGAACATGTTGATGCATTTACTGCTAATGCTGATGTCTGTGCAACCAAGTTGAGGGAATGGCGCAAGGAAGGCGCGAATTTATCGCTACTGGATTTGATGAAAGCATATCTTCAGATTTGCATTGACGTATCACTGTGACCATATCAGGCTGTGGTATTTAAGGGCCAAAGATATTGCCTCACACGGCTTGGTTTCAGTCTGAATGTGGCGCCACTAATCATAAATTCTATCTATGTCCCAAGATAGACAATCAAATGTGTCACGTCGGCAGATGTCGACGACATTTACATCAACGAAAATCTAGTATCGGCAGCACGTCTGGGGGGAGAACGGGACACTCCGATGGAAGCGAGGAAATGAAACCACAGACGTTCAGTATGTTGTTACCCGTCGAAGCGTGTTCTCCTGTGTGGAAAACTTGTGGGTCATTTTTCCGTCTGTGACTGGCTTAGGGTGGCCACTGGCTTCAAGTGCCGAGCAAATTCAATATCCAACAGCTGGGATTCCATGCTCACTGATGACCCTGATGACCCTTTAGAGACGATGTTGCAGAGACAGTTGCCAGAGTGAAGCGGAGTGATCCCGTGAAGGGAGAGTGATGCACTACCGACTAAGGGTGTCAAGTACTTCATGTGAAAACTGACTCATACTCTGCACGTATCATTGGCTCAAGAACAGTTTGACAGGGAAGGCAAAGGGGCACACAAAGGCGGAAGCAATGATACTGGTTAGGAGGAGGCCACAAACACTGTTACAGTTAATTGAAGAATATGGGCTAGCGTTGACGTAACATTGGTGAGGTCGGAACAGAACAGAGCCGACGAACTGACAAGAGTGCCACAAAAATGGTTCAAGACCATGAAACAGGGAAGAGGGATGACACCAGATATTTGCGCTGATGTTCTGAGTGAACGCCAGATATTGGACATTCACCGGCATAGCAGGCAACCTGGAGGCGAACAGTCTACTTTACATGACGAGTTAGTCCATCCACGACCAAGGCAGCTGTGAAATCAGTGGTAAGATCGTGTGTGGAGTGTCAATCGATCGATCCAGCACCAGTGCACTGAAGGAAAGGAAGACTAAATGTAGACAGTAATTGGAGCCAGCTGGGAATGGACATTACCGACTACGGTGGCTTGACTCTCATCAATTGCGGACCTTCCCGATTTGCTATATGGCGATCCATTCGATACCAGGATTCGACTTCTGTGGTTCGTCAATTGGAAGCTGTATTTTGCGATCGGGATCCACCGATCGAAATTTTAACTGATAACAACACCGCCTTTACTTGCAAGCGTTTCAAAAACTTTTTGAAAGATTGGGGAGTGCAGCTGCGTTTCCGATGTGCCTACGTCCCGTCTGGAAACGGAATTGTGGAAAGGTTCCACAGAACCATTAAGACCTTTGCAGCCAAGGAAGGAGTGCACCATACAGGAAGTTGTGTACGGGCATTATGTAACCCCTAAAGACAACGTTTCGTCTTCTTCAGCCCCGGCAAACACGATACACAAATACCATGTCAGAGTCAGGGGGATTGATGACATCCTCCCACACGAACCGCAGCACGAGCAAGGGATATACAAAGTGGGCGACCCGAATGGCAAATGCACTACAAGATTTAAAGTGGGCCGGGTGACCGGAGTCAGTAGTCTGCAATGACATTTTCTCGTTATCCGGGCAGGGAATCTGCGATATGGGCCTGTTTTCTCGAACCTAATTATTTGCCTTAATTGTTCAGTTGTAATTTTTAGCTAATTTAATAATTTTATCCAGTCAAAGACATTTTAATTTCGAGTTATAGTCAAATCGATTTAAGGTTACGTTCTTATTCTTCTGGTCACTGCGTAGATTTGAAGAAAGTTCACAAAATTCATAATTTGTAGCCGAAAAATACAGTATTTTTTATGTATAATTGTTTTACTAAAATTAAAATTTTTCAATGAGCTTGCAACCAAATAAAATACTTACAAGTGCTATAAGTAAATAGAAGAGAAATTTTAGTTTGCCATGAAAATATTTTCTAACTCACAGCATTTTATATAAAAATGTTACAAAAAAATCACAAAATTCACGTTTTTTTTTTTTATTGGAAAATAAGCATTTTGATAACAGTTCAAAGACAACATATTTATCAGTAATTTTAGTTTTCTTATTAAAATTGCGATAAATTTACAAGTAAAGAGATGGGTAATTTTCACCCCTTTTAATAATAATAATTTAATAATCTATTAGAATAGACACTCTGTGTCATATTCTTTACACAAAAAGAATATTATTAACTTATAATATTCTAAAAAAATAAATAATTTTTCCCCTGGAAAAATTAAATTTAAATCTTTCTGGCTTAAATATTTTTTCAATAAAAATATACTTTTGTCTATTCAAAGAGAAATTTATTTAAAAAAATTATTTGACTTACATTAAAAATTTAACGTTGTAAATATATATTTGTAACGGAGAATCGGTTTTACCCAACTGAAGCGGTACATCGCTTAACACCTTATATATATATATATATATATATATATATATATATATATATATATATATATATATATATATATATATATATATATATATATATATATATATATATTGCTGAAGATAAAACAATTGCGACACATGGAGAAAGGGGAAGTGAGTTAGCGTTGATCAACACAATCTATCTTAGATCTAACTAATTCACGACTCATTCATTCGTTACAATTTTTCATTCACCACAAGATTACCATTTAATCTTACAAATACCACAATAATATATATTCACAAGGAACCTCCAAAAACAAAAACCCATCACATAAAAATTGCATTCAATAATTCAAATGACCCGTTTTGTTTTTTTGGGGTTTTTTTTTTTTTTCGTTTTTGTTTTTGTTTTTTTAACACCGATCTAAATTTATTTGTCTTAGTTTATCTTTGTCCAGACGCTATCAAAAACAATTAAAACAACCAGGGCTTGTTTGAATTTGTCCAATGAAAACACTTATGTTAGCAACCACTGTTGCTATAAACAAACCACCTAGCAACTGCGGTCGCTAAAAATAAACATTTTCTTTAGAAAATAATGGAAACGTTTAATTTTAAAATATTTTCGTTTTAACTAACATTTTTATTTCTTTTATTTTTTATATCAAATAATTTTCTTTCTTTCCCTTTTATTATATTTTCTTTAAAAGTCTCTCTTCTAATGTTTTTTATTAAATACATTTTTACAATAGATAGATGCGCATTTGAATGCGTTTTTTTAATTACCAAAACAATTTTGCACGTAAAGAACATATTAAAAAGAAAAAATTACAAAGTATCTTTTTGTAAGTTGAGCATTCACTCTGATAAATTTTAAATTAATCTTTTCGCCGTAAGTGGCCCTATTTTGGGTTTCATTACTGCATTTTGGCTACAATCGGAGGTGACGTCTCGATTCATGTGTGTAAAGTGAAGCTGATTTGTCAAACTTGACACTCTCCGTTGCTTTAAAATGATTTATCGGTTTCCAATTTTAAAAAATCACTCCCTCCCAGCATTACTTGGACGACTGAAGTCAACTACCTTTATGATATAAAAAAAAACTTAGATTAATGCAATATGAGCTCCAAAAAGAAGAATTAGGAGTAGAAAGGTTACACTGCGACACTCTTTAAAATGGAGAAGAGTCTTAGAATGTCTAAGCAATATGTGAAAATTTTAATTTGAAAGGCTTGTGCCCATTGATCGCGGTGAAACGAATGGTGTTTCTGACGCTGCTAGCCACGACTCGAATGGTAATTTGGACGACGCGGATGGAGGAAGTCTTGCGAGGCAACCGTCTTTCTCATCAGGATCTAATTCGATTCTTTGAGCATCAGCTCAAGATGAATATTAGAACTGATAGAAAACGATTGCATTCGACAGTCTTCAGCGAAAGGTGGTGACTGAGGCGAGCTTGGTTCGTTTGAACGGGGCTAGCATTGATTTTCTCTTCTAGGTCAACCTATGTCACATCCGGGTGGTTTCCTGTGGAGCCCTCCCCTTGGTTAGATTAGACAAGCTTTTGTGTACATAGTTAATGTGAGTAAATGTTGTTCCTGGCCTGTTCCCGGCTACATCTTTGGTTATGATCCAAGTTGAGATTCCCAACCCCCCCAGTTTGTTTTTGGTCCCCTTTTTTATCTCGACTGGGTCAGCTTTATACTTTCCCACGGCTGTATAATTTTTTATCCTTTTCCCACTCCCTTAGCGAGAGAGTCTCTTGATTTTGTCCGACGGGCAGAATACAGCGGCCTCTCTGTTTTGGGGGTTGGACGGGCCCTACTAACACCAGTTATGTTTAGTTCACTTTTGAGTCTATGTTTAGTTTGTTTTGGGGTTCATTCCCTCCCCTCTCATATTTCATCACAGATTTTTAAATATTTATCATCATTAAAATTTCTTTCTTTTTTTTTGGCATGGGGCGCGTTTTGTAGGTCCCCCTTGAGAGGATGCGGTATTATGGTTTATGAAGGATTGATTGGTGATGGACGAGTTTTTGTGGTGAATGGGCAAATTGTAATGAGTGAATGGGTCGTGAATCAGATTAGCTAGGTATAAGATAGTTAGTGAAGACCAGTCTCATCCTCAACCCCTCCCCTTTTTTGGCCTTGTGCCACAATTGTATGTTTTATACAATAAATACCGGGAACTAATTTTGACCGTTTAGCCTTTCATACAAGGTTTCAAAGTGTTATCGATTCTTTGAATCACAACACGACGCATTTTTTTTTCGTCTCGCCGAATACTCTCTTTAAGGAAATAATTATTCAGCATCGAAATGACATTTTTGTCATCCTTCACCCAACAGTTTTGAAAATATGAAATCAAATCTAACGGGGATTAATTTATTATTTATTACATCGGTCTGGGATAATTTGTTCTTCGAAACTGTTTACGGAATATATGATAAAAAACCGACTTTCATGTAAATCCCACCAAATCAACGTACCAGACATAGTTTTAATTTATTTCACTTCATAAAATCAAACTTCGTTTCAAATGAACGTGGACTCAAAAGATTTGTTGGCCATTAGTTAATTACTCCCGAACTTTTGTAATCAAGTGCGCGCAAAAATTCTGCTATTGAAGGTCTTTTTCAAAAACGCTTCATAATGGTCTGATGATGCGCAAGGAAGTTGAGTTCTGGTGAATTTCCTGGTAACCTACTAAATACATCTTTCCGGAATAAATCAACTTTTCCAACCAATACGCAATTCCCAACGTTGTACACAAGTAGTTTCTTCACAAATATGTCGGGCATCAAAACTTAACAAAAGAAAATAACATTTTTATGCTTGGACACGGTGAGCATGATGAGCACGACTCATATTAAAAACCTGAGCAAGTCCGAGAAGATTGCGTGCCGAATTTCCAACAACATTAGGGTCCATCAAGAATAATCACCCCCACACTTCATAAGGAAGGAGATGTTTTACTTCAAATAGACGGTTTCAGAATGAGCCATCTTTTGGTATGGAATTTCGACAAAACGTTATTTTTCCAGACATTTTCTGAATGTTTTCCTATTTGATGTTTATTGTACAATGTTTTCTTAGCGTGAAAGTTGAAACTCATTTTTGACAATCTATTCTTATGTATCGGCCTTTAGAAATGACTCATTGTTTTACTTTTGCATCAGTTAATTTCATCTCATCACGTTGTTCCTTATTTAAAGAAATGTTTATTTCACTTGCCTGAGACAGACGTGTTGAATTCGTCACTGAACGAAATTTTCACTTTTTTTTAAATCGTTTCTCCCCAAGTAAGGCGATAATGCCGCTGAGACACAACTGGTTACTGATTAGTCAAAGACGATGAGAAGATGTTAGGAGAAAATGCCATAAAAGAACAGAATTCAGCAAGACAGAAGATGGCGGTTGATGTTGAATTAAAACTTTTGAAGATCGTATATGAGAGTAAGGCAAAAAAACAAAAGTGTTCCACAGTTAAGAAATGCGAGAAAGTAAACTATTAGAATGGAATTTACAGTTACATCTGGCTATTTCAACAGTAAATCAATGGGGCCTAGTTGCCAATCTTCAAAATTAACCCTGATACAACTTTCGTTTCAGGCCCTTTTTCTTCCTCCTCTAAGTGGAGAAATAAACGATTCTTCTTGTTTAGATTTAAATTCTTCTTTCCTAACTTCATCCTAAATAAAATTGAACGCATTTAAAAGTTGCGATCTGACGTTTATCTCATTCTACTAAACTTGATATCATTGCTAATCTATGTTAGTCATATCATGCGCAATTATTGAATTGATATTTTTAGTACATTTCATAATTACCATATTTTAATTGTCGAAAATGTTATAAACGATAATTTTAAGTCATCGTTATCATTTGGAAGGTAAATGTTGCGTCAGAATTGGTCAGATTTTTTTGTGGAGCAATAGAATACAGAGATTTATAAAACAGATGTTGTTCAAATTTTGGGGAACAAAAGTTAAATTCTTCTGGGTCAGTGCAAAGAACTTCCTTCAAACAATTCGAATCTGTAAAGCTTTCATTGTCAAAGAGAAAGGAGAGCAAGGAGCGAAGGGGGGAAAAAGAAAGATTAAATCTCGCAAAACAAAATTTCTAACATGATAATAACAAGATAGTATTTACTAATCTCGGATGGATTTACGACACACTAAAAGAAATAGTAAATATGTTAAGGTTAGCGTAGAATCAAAAATGCCAGTAAAATCAGAGACACATTTTAACTGCGATCATTTTTTATATTCCTGCAGTTTCATCTCATATACTATCAGTTGTATAACCGAAAATATGGCCTTTTTCGTTTTTTTTTTCATACTATGCTTTTGCTTTATAAATATTGTTACTTCATTTACTTGTTCTGTTGTGTTGTTAAATCCACATATTGTTAGAAGTTTTCTGCACCACAAAATGAATCACTGAGGGAATTTAGCCGAGGTAAAAAAAATCCAGATCTCTGCTATTCTCAGAGTTTAATCATTCTTTCAAATATTTTTTGCAGTGAATAAACCAACAGAAGAAATAATGATATCATTCTAAATCTGGAACTGGAACTTATTGTTTTAAGTCTTCTATTCTGAAAGCGTTTATAAATCTAATTTCAGGACTCTTCTGAAATGAACATTGGACAATTTCTGATGGAATTTCCTCTTAAGGAAAGATTATTCGTAATTTGCAAAAGTTGATTAGAATTAATTGACATAAAATGTGCGTTATTTTATATATATATATATATATATATATATATATATATATAGTGTGCGACGGCTAAATTGTAGCCATTGCATATTTTTATTTCTTGCATAGGCGTTGTTTATTTTTTATTTTGTCGACGGCACAATATAATCGGGTGTCAGACAAAGAGCGTCATGACGCAATTCACTTCACAGAAATTTGGAAACAGGATGCTGTGCTGTTTGCCATTCGCGCCGGAAGCACCAATAGTAACATTTCAGAGAGGTTGGGTGTCAATTTGAGGACAGTGCAAAGAATTTCGGAAAGAGTTGGATTAGTTTAATGGTGATTACGAAGAAAAGAATAAATAATAAGAAAAGAACTCCTGAATTTGTTGATGAGGGCCTTAGAAACAACGTGGAAACCTGCAGCAAGTGCTTTGAGGAGGTAGTGTTGACTTGAGTCAAGAGGGTGACTGCTGAATGACCATTTGTCTGGCAACAGGACTCTGCACCATGTCACACAAGCAGGAGAACCCAGTCACGCGAAAAAAAAGAAGAAACAGAAGATCATTGCGGATGGAAAAATTGAGGATCCAATTCAATTTCCCAGAACATGATATTAGTATCTCATTTAACCAATCTATGTATACATAATTATATATATATATATATATATATATATATATATATATATATAATATGGTGGTATACACTCATACGTCGAACAAACCGAGACAGTTCATTATTATATCTATCTATCTATATATATATATATATGTGTGTGTGTGTGTGTGTGTGTGTGTGTATGTGTGGTCATTTTCTAAAGAAGTAATGTAAAAATTTATTAATCCGACCGATTTTTATCACTTTGCCTAAACTGCAAACCTTCTTCATGACGGGTCTAACGACGATTTCCTTTTGCCCGGAGTGCGAATCTTTTCTTTAATAGCATTTCTTGCGTATTCAGGCCTGTAGGAGAAAATTAATAACTATGCAATTTAATAAATAAACTGAGCATCTGCTGAAATATGAGTATCTACTAAAAAATAAGGTTTAAATATAGTGATATCAATCTCTCTATATATATGCAAGGTAACCAAAAAAGTTCTGTCCATTTTTTGATTAGTCATTGAATGAAGTGGAAATATATACGGAATGCGTGTAGCAATTGTTTTCAAATTCGGACAGCCGGAAGTAGGAACATCAGACGTTATATAAAAACACGCGCACCGTGCCCGGCCATCAGTTATAGGCCGGACAGCTGTCAGAAGGATGGAAGTGTCTAGAGATCTCGTTCTGGGCTGTTTACTTTACGACTTCAAAGTAGGCTTATCAGCAGCTGCATCAAGTTGCCGCATACGTCAAGTGTTTGGGGATAGTGCTGTGGATGAACGTACTATAAGGCGTTGGTTTCGAAAATTCAAGTCGGGAGATTTGTCTCTCCATGATGAGCCTCGCAGTGGATGACCGCAGCTCTTAAATGACGGAGTCCTGAAGGCGGCCATTGAAGAGGACAGTGTGGTGAACTTGCAAGACAGTTCAATGTTTCCGATGAAACACTTAGACTACACCTGCACCGTCTAGGTAAGACGTACAAACTGAGCAAGTGGGTTCCGCAAACGCTGTTGGAGTTTCACAAGAGACAACGAGTGGCAGCCTGCGTATCGCTGCTTTCTCGCCACCGTACGGCATTCTTATTCAATCGAGTGCTAACCAGTGGTGAAAAGTGGGTTCTGTACGAAACTCCCAAGCGTTCCAGACATTGGTTGTCTCCTCAGGATGCTGTCCCTCACACCGCAAGACCGCCTATGCACCCACGCAAGATTATGCTTTGTGTCGTCAAGTGGTTCATTATGAACTGCTACCAACAGGCCAAAAGGTCACTGGAGACCTATACTCGCATCAATTGAAACGTGTGTACAGGAATTGCGCCAGAAGGAGCCAGCACTGGTGAATCGCAAAGGTGTGATTTTCCTCCATGACAACGCCAGGCCGCATGTTGCGCGAGTGGTCAGGGATACCATACAGCAACTTGGGTGGGAGACTTTGTGCCATTCACCTTATTCACCTAACCTTGCGCCATCCGATTACCACCTCCTCCACTCCCTGGATAATCACTATATATATATATATATATATATATATATATATATATATATATATATATATAAATTCAGTCGGGTTTCGATCCTAGCTAGAGGCCACCGGACGCCAATCACACTGATGAGCTGTGAAACAGCGAAACAGTCTGTCTGTGGATGACAAAAATATTGGCTCCTGAAAAATTAATTTCGGTTGAGCTCTGTGGGTGTGAGGAGTGCATTTGTAAACAGTGACTATTAAAGCTAATATAGCATGACTCTTCCGCAGAATTGAGTCACTGTCAGTCACTGTGTGTTTATCTAAAATCTAAAAATAAACACGCTAAAATTCAGCTTCATCCCTGCCGTGCGCCGACGGCTTAGTGGTAGAAGTTCCGAAACAGTCTGTCTGTGGATGTCAGAATATATATATATATATATATATATATATATATATATATATATATATATATATATAAAGTTGTACTGAAATCTTCTTGACCTACACTTTAAGAATTTAGAAAAGTTCCTTTCCGGAATTCTTAACCTGTCAAATATGGTTATAATTTTCGTTTTTTCTTGTTGATGATTTCATTTTTAACTTTATTAGTTTATGTTTCTTCAGTATAAATAAATTTGCCAATCTTTTATGTTTTGTAATAACAGAAATTAAGAAATTTTCTATAACAACCTTTAGTGTGTTTTCCTGTTATGTTTTCACCCATTCTTGTGTACTGCTGTTCCTACTCAAAAAAGTGTACATTTATACGCAGTCCATGGCGTACTATACTCCAGGCCAGCTCATGGGACAACTGAGAGCCAGAACTAGTGGCCTATTGAAAAATATTTGATTTTCAGAAATTTTCACAGAAAGTTATGTTAACTATTTTTGAACATACTTAAAATAACATTTTCACCCATACATTTTGATAATAGGATTTGTTGAAAATAAATTAAAATATGTATTTCTGTTGTAGTCACTGATAAGTATTAAACAAAATCTAGAGGCAGATAAGATTCCTGGTAAAAGATATGATCCACATAATGTTAAAACAGAAATATTCACAATATTTACTGGTTTCCCTGAACACTTTATTCAATCTACCCCAGGGGCTGAATAAAGAGTTTGGTTCAAATTTCCGAGTTCAACATGCAGTACCTGAAGAAGGCTAGAGGGCATCACCTGAAATGTGTATATGACAATCAATCATCTCAGAAATATAGAAAGATAAAACAACAGTTAGTTCTTTGTTTGTTCTAGGTGTGTAATGTTTGCAAAAGTTTTTCAAAGCTTTATTTTCAAAAATACGAGCATGCTTTCTCTCTATATTGAAAAGATGTATCCCAGAAATAAGCATAAAAATGTTACTCAATGATTTTATCAAACACCTTTTCCTTTATTGTATGTAAAAGAATGAAACAAAAAATAACCATTGACAAGTGTGGTCAGAAGAAACCTGTAATATTTCACGGTCAACTGAATTGATATATTTTCCATACTTTTAATAATAAAATTGGGTTTCATATTCACTGGGTTGATTATCATTTCTTGTAATATATCCAGCTATGTATACAAGAGTCATTTTTATTTCATCAGAAAGAGGTGGTTCTAAAATTTCTAGATTGTCACATATTTCTGAAATTTCCTCTCAAAGTTTATAGCGCAAGATGTACATTGGTGGTCTGGCTTAACATCAAAAGCATCAATATTTACATTCTGATTTAGAAGTAAATATGTAGCTTTTCAGTACACTGTTGGTCATTTATAAAATAGTTTCCACCTGATCCTTGACAAAGTTTAATGAATTCTTTCTCTAATGGATCAGTTGTAAATTGCCCAAGTAGCAAATATTCATGGCTTGTGGCTAAAAGGTGTCGACATAGACTAACAATTCCATCGCAAGTTTGGTGGATGGTCGTAGCAGTGTGTTTGGATAATCGTTTCATATGATTACCTTGACTGTCAGCCATATTAAGAGCCATTTGACCAAAGTCAATGATAGAATCAAGTCAGATGTCATTTGGAGATCTTATTTCAGCTTGTAGAGGGCCATTGCGTAGTTTATCAATTTGAAGCGTCTTAACATTTAAAATTTTCCACTATGTCAAACTTTGTTTATGAAGATGACATTATCATTCTTATTCGCACTTATATCAGACTGAGTGAGAAGTGCATTATTTGTTTTGTTCTGAAAACACTCTGAGGCAAATAGAAACTCGTTGTCTTTCTATGGGCTTTGAAGCAATGGAAATTTTATTTAAATCTGTAAGTTTAACTAGTCTTTCAGATTCAAAACGATATAGCTGTTTAAGTTGTGCCAATTTTGAAAGTTGTTTGCTCCATTATCATCAAAAATTAGTTCTGTTTTTTCTGTGAGCCACAAATTGAGAATATATTTCAACACATGAGCATAATCAAAAAGCAAATGTTTATCATCTTCAGTTAAGCAAGGTCCTTCAGTGAGTGTGGGATATAATTTACAAAAAGCGTTATTTACTCAGTTGCTATAACATATTTACATCAGCTAGTATAGAGGTGATGGCCTGAACTGTTATCTCAGTTTGTTCAAATAAAAAGGCTGATGTTAATTTTGAAATTGGAATCAATCTTGTAAGAAATTTTGGACACCCATTAAGACATATCAACATTATACCAAGCATTTTTGAGCAAGTAGAGATGGATTGCCAGATGACTTACCAAATAATTGTTTGCCATGATATAGTAACATTTTCTTGTTATATACTTCCTCATGGATAATTATGAACCCTTATTGACTGGCATTAAGAGTATTAAATACAGATAGCAAAAAAAGATTTTTCATTAAATTTTGAAACTTTTGATGTCATCTTTCTTAATGTTGCTAATGAGAGTAATTGAAAATCCTGTCTTAATCTATTATACAATGACCGTGATGTTGCATAGTATCCAAAAGCATGTATTACTATATCTGAGCTGTATTTCATTCTAACTATTTTGGGAGCCATTGCTGAAACGTGCTCAAGATATCATTCTTGTGATTAAAAGCCATAGAATTTAAATATCGGATAATTTCTTCCAATGTTGACCAAGTACCAATGTATTCGTATGGTTTTTGGTCAGGCTGCTAATATAACACTTAACTCCAAAATGAAAGGTTTCAAACCGCAAATGTTTATAAATTCTCAACATAAAGAGATGGATAACTTTCGATGACTGAACAGTTAGAATATTTTTCACCCCAAAATGCTACAACTGGACACAAAGTATTTTTGTTGTTGATTAGACTTACTTTCAAATTTGTATAATTAATCTTATTTAACTCTAAAAAGGCATTAATTTCATCATCAATTTGTTTTCGAGCAATGCCACAGGTTATTTTATATTCCTTTTTGATATGACATTGGCATTGCTGGAAACTGGAAACATATCTGAAATGATTAAGCTTCTTAAGTACAATTATTTGTTTTACTGCTTCAATTTAGGGGTAAGTTTTCTAGCCAAATTAAGTATAATCTTAATCCCAACTTTTACCTCCCCCCATACTAATAATTTAAAAGCAAAAATTTTAGAAGGTTGCCTTAAACCTGACAATTAAATTTTTAAATTGATTTTTTATGATGGTTTTGAGTATATTATTAACAAAGGTTTGCAAAATATTACATAATATTTTGATTAATGTTCGTGTTAATCAAGTATCTAAATTTCTGAAACTTGACAGCTGTTGTGGATTCCGGGATGAAATCCGGTATCAAATAACAAACGCCAAGAATGAATATAGGAATATAAATGTATTAACGTAATAATACAAACTGGTAATACAGGTTAGTAGTTCTAGGAATGCGGGGTTAGTAGACAAATATATATAAAATCTTTGGTATCGACGTATCGCTGTATGACTCCTTACTGAGTCTAAGTGCTTGTTACTGTGACTTGTCGCTACGTTATTCTACCGACAGACTCAATGTTCCACTACTACTCTACTTGACTAATCGGGTATTCAATGGTAGTAGTATATGTATACCTTGGGTGAGTCCATTTGTGTGAAAAGGGGAGATGCCTCAACACCCCCTCCTTAGATCCCTTTTTGGGGGAGTTAGTATTTTTTTCTTATGGTCGATAATCAGAGGTTCGGTAAATTTTCTCTTCCTGTTTGACCTTCTAATTTCTGTGTCTTCCTGAGGTCTTTGAATCTTATTTTGTATTTGGTCAATATGTCTTCTGTGGGTAGACTTTTCGCCTTGTACTGTCTACATCACATTTCCTAGTCTGTTAATTATTGTACCAGATTCGAATTATCTCTTGAGTACTATAGGTGTATGTCGATTTTTGTTCTTGTTCGGCAATAACTTATCACTCACAGACCGTATTCTGCGGGCAAACGGCTCGTTTCGCTTCCGTTTTACTGCTGGTTGGACCTTTTCTTTTAATTCAATTCTAGCGGCAAACTTGTTATCTCGTCCCAAACCGCTCGAAAATACTTCCGGACATTGATTATGTAATTCTTCCTTTAACTTTGTCGCTTCTGATGGGTTGGACTTTATCTTCTTACAAAAAGAACTGATAGGTAAATCCCATACGTCGAACTTTTGTATCCAGTCTGTGCTCACCAGATTTTCTGTATCTTTCATTACGGATATCTTGAGTTTTTTAGTTTTTCCGTGGAATTTCACATTTAAGATCACTTCTTCGAATTTTATACGCTTCCCTGTAACTGACTTAGCAATTTTCTGCGTATGTATCATGGTCGGTCTATTAAGCTTTCTCCATGTCTGTAGGTTAATTATCGTTAAATTCGAACCTGTGTCTAGTTGTAATTTTATCTTTTTATTTAAAATTTCAAGTTCTACGTATTTTCTTATGTTAATATTGTCTTCGTCAATTGGGATGCCTTGTGACCCATTTTTCCACACACTAGACATTTTTTTATATTTAAAACGACAATCTTTATTCCAGTGTAGTCCTCCACATTGATAACATGCAGATGGGGGGGGCTTATATTTGCTTAGATTTTTGTCATTATTTACCCTATACGTCGTACTTTTTCCATTATTATAGAATTGTTGTTTTCTTTCTGGGGAGGGTGAAAATCTTTTTTCATTGTTATAGAATTTTTGTTTTCTTTCCGGGGAGAGTGAAAAACGTAAACTTTTGTTCAACTTACGTATATGTGCTACTCCTGACTCCTCGATATCCTTCGAGTCTCTCTTTATACTTAGGCATTTTAGCAGTCTTCTGATAATTTTTGTAGCGTTAATCCAGGCTCATTTTGCAGTTCTGAAAGCATTCTTTTGCGCATTTCGGTATCCTTAGCTGAGACTAACCCTTGTAGAAAAATAAGACACTTGAAATTGTCCGGAGTTAATTCTGCCAACTTGAAGTCGTCGCAATGTTTGTTCACGATTGCGAAGAACATGGAATAGTCCTGATTTTCGTCCTTTACGAGGTTAAGACATTTCCACCTTTTGTGAAATAGTGACGTCTTTGGACTGAAAAGCTCTGTAAGGCATGTAACTGCTTCGTCAAACGTTAACTCATTTGTCTTTTTTGGCAAGATGTAATCCACAAATTGTGTGTATTCTTTTGTTCCTAATTTTCTCAGTAACAGACGTAGCTTCTTTGATTCTGTCCAGTTTTGACAATCGATGTTGTAGATGTCTTCATAACGTCTGAAATAATCCCCGAAATTTTTATCCTCTTCTAGGGAGTAATTGAATGTTTCTATCGTATTCCATACTGCGTCTTGGGAAAAAGTCGCCTCTTTTTCGATATTTTGTTGTTTGTTACCCGCTACCTTTAATATTAGTTCCTGGAGTTGCATTTGTCTTTCTTCATTTTGCATTTGTCTTTCTTGATTTTCCTTCTGCGTTTGTAGTAATTGATTTTGCCACTTCTATTCCATTCTTTCTTGGAATTGTAATTACTGTTCATTTTGTCTTTCTTGGAGTTGTAATTGCTGTTCATTTTGGTATTTTACAAGTGCTACTAAAATACTTTTAAAATCCTCCATGATAAGAGTCTTACGAAAAACTCGATTTTCCGCAATTTAATCCTCGTAAATCTTTGTCGCCAAGTTGTTGTGGATACTGGCAAAAAAATGTTTTCTTTAGAGTCTCCGAGAAGTGCAAATTCTTGTCGCCCAAGCTGTTGTGGTGAGAAGAGAGAATTTTTTTCTTTCCGTGTATGTCCCAATTTCTCTTCACCAAGTTGTTGTGGTCGGCAAGGGAGAATTTTTTTTTCGTGTAAGTTCAAATTCCTCGACGAGGGAGAATTGTTTTTTTCCTTCCCGTGTGAGTTCGATATCCACGTCGCCAAGTTGTTGTGGATTCCGGGATGAAATCCGGTATCAAATAATAACAAACCCCAAGTATGAATATAGGAAATAAATGTATTAACGTAATAATACAAACTCGTAATACAGGTTAGTAGTTCAAGGAATGCGGGGTTAGTAAACAAATATATATAAAGTCTTTGGTATCGACTTATCGCTGTATCACTTTTTACTGAGTCTACGTGCTCGTGACTGTGACTCTTGTCGCTACGTTATTCTACCGACCGACTCAACGTTCCACTACTACTCTACTTGACTGTTCACTGGTAGTAGTATGTGTATACCTTGGGTGATTCCATTTGTTTGAAAAGGGGAGATCCCTCAACAACAGCATAAGATCAACTATTGCCTGGCTCTCTCCCACAGTGCTGCTCTTCCAGACAACACCTTCCCCTCGATTTAAAGAAGGAACGGTGTCTGAGTAGAGAGGGATTTGGCTATTTCTGTGACGTCTTCTCGTGGGGCAATCCACTGCAGTGGACTTTAATCTCGGCCTTCTTGTGTCAAAAATTAGTTTTCGTGCTCAACTTGAGTAAATAAATAAATAATTTAGAGAAGAACCTGAAAAAATTACTGAGCAGTGTGACACTAGCCCCTGGATGGATCGGGTGGCCGCGGTCGATGTCTTGGTCACAGCACCAATTGTGACACTAACCCCTATGGTTGGTTGGGTGGTCGCGGTCGATGTCTTGGTCGCAGCACCAATTGTGACACTAACCCCTATGGTTGGTTGGGTGGTCGCGGTCGATGTCTTGGTCGCAGCACCAATTGTGACACTAACCCCTATGGTTGGTTGGGTGGTCGCGGTCGATGTCTTGGTCGCAGAACCAATTGTGACACTAACCCCTATGGTTGGTTGGGTGGTCGCGATCGATGTCTTGGTGGCAGCACCAATTGTGACACTAACCCCTATGCTTGGTTGGGTGGTCGCGGTCGATGTCTTGGTCGCAGCACCAATTGTGACACTAACCCCTATGGTTGGTTGGGTGGTCGCGGTCGATGTCTTGGTCGCAGCTGCAATTGTGACACTAACCCCTATGGTTGGTTGGGTGGTCGCGGTCGATGTCTTGGTCGCAGCACCAATTGTGACACTAACCCCTATGGTTGGTTGGGTGGTCGCGGTCGATGTCTTGGTCGCAGCTGCAATTGTGACACTAACCCCTATGGTTGGTTGGGTGGTCGCGGTCGATGTCTTGGTCGCAGCACCAATTGTGACACTAACCCCTATGGTTGGTTGGGTGGTCGCGGTCGATGTCTTGGTCGCAGAACCAATTGTGACACTAACCCCTATGGTTGGTTGGGTGGTCGCGGTCGATGTCTTGGTCGCAGCACCAATTGTGATACTAACCCCTATGGTTGGTTGCGTGGTCGCGGTCGATGTCTTGGTCGCAGCACCAATTGTGACACTAACCCCTATGGTTGGTTGGGTGGTCGCGGTCGATGTCTTGGTCGCAGCACCAATTGTGACACTAACCCCTATGGTTGGTTGGGCGGTCGCGGTCGATGTCTTGGTCGCAGCTGCAATTGTGACACTAACCCCTATGGTTGGTTGGGTGGTCGCGGTCGATGTCTTGGTCGCAGCACCAATTGTGACACTAACCCCTATGGTTGGTTGGGTGGTCGCGGTCGATGTCTTGGTCGCAGCACCAATTGTGACACTAACCCCTATGGTTGGTCGCGGTCGATGTCTTGGTCGCAGCACCAATTGTGACACTAACCCCTATGGTTGGTTGGGTGGTCGCGGTCGATGTCTTGGTCACAGCACCAATTGTGACACTAACCCCTATGGTTGGTTGGGTGGTCGCGGTCGATGTCTTGGTCGCAGCCCCAATTGTGACACTAACCCCTATGGTTGGTTGGGTGGTCGCGGTCGATGTCTTGGTCGCAGCACCAATTGTGACACTAACCCCTATGGTTGGTTGGGTGGTCGCGGTCGATGTCTTGGTCGCAGCACCAATTGTGACACTAACCCCTATGGTTGGTTGGGTGGTCGCGGTCGATGTCTTGGTCGCAGCACCAATTGTGACACTAACCCCTATGGTTGGTTGGGTGGTCGCGGTCGATGTCTTGGTCGCAGCTGCAATTGTGACACTAACCCCTATGGTTGGTTGGGTGGTCGCGGTCGATGTCTTGGTCGCAGCACCAATTGTGACACTAACCCCTATGGTTGGTTGGGTGGTCGCGGTCGATGTCTTGGTCGCAGCACCAATTGTGACACTAACCCCTATGGTTGGTTGGGTGGTCGCGGTCGATGTCTTGGTCGCAGCACCAATTGTGTGACACCCACAACCACTCGAGCGTCGATCACTGCCCCAATGTGTGACACTGACCTCCCTGTGTCTGGTTAGAGTCGGTATCAACTTTGGCGTTCTCAGCTTGCCTCCAACGTCTGGTCACCGAAGTGACTGCTTTGATCTCTAGTTCAACCTACCCACGTTGTGATTTGATCTTAGGTAGACGATATCAATTGTGTCACAGCAGCAAGCAGCAGCATGGTTAATATTTCGTTCACAGTGTTTTTAGAAGATCGAATTAAGTATATTAAATTTTGTTATATGACATTTTACGTAAATAAAAAACATTATTAAATGACTTTTTCGTTAATTTTGTAATAAGAATATGACATTTGGTTCTATTTTACGCTTTAATAGCAAATTTTAAAAAATAAACTAAACATTAATATTTGTTGTTTATTTTACCTTAAAGATAAACACCACTAATAGAAAAAATAATTCTATGAATGCAGTTGTTCTTTATGAATAACAACAATATTAGGGAAAAAATATTAAAGTAACTTTGTAAAATAATAATGATAATTTATTTTTAATAAATTTCGAAATATAAAATATAAAATGTCTTCGAAAAGACGTACGTCGATTAAAAACTAGATACTAAAGCATTAGATATATTATTTGTAATCTCATTTTCTTTTTAATTTTAATAAGTAAGTCATTACAGTTCCCTCAATAATAAAAAGAAAATATGGTAAAAAAGAATCATATTTTTTTAACTTTTACAAATAAATATACAGGACATAAAAAAGAAATTTCGTTTTTGAAGCGCGTAACTTTTTGCTCTTTTTTTTTTCAAAAACACTGAATAAACTTTTAACAGAAAAATATTAAGTCAGTGACTAAGCTATCTTTTTTGACCATACTTCTTAAAATTGTTGAAAATCTTTGGAAAATGTCAGAGCAGCAGGATTAATTTCGTTCACACTCACAAAGTTTGTTTTACAATATCAAAAATAAATACTGAATTAAATATTTGGAATTTAATTATAATTATTATATATCATTAAATTTATGTAAAACATTATTAATTTTTTTTATTTTCATTTTTGTAATAAAAATTACATTTGCTTCCGTTTTACGTTAATGGCAGATTTTGTAGAACTGGAAACTAAAATAGTTTCATGTTTAAAAAAACACAAATTACTCACAAAAATAATATAGCAACTCAAAATAAATACTTACTTCAATTAAATAACCTAAACGATGTTCGAAATGTAAGAAAAATTCTTTGAATTACTTAAGCGAACAAGACTAGCGAAATAGCTAGAAACTGAAATGACCCGCTACTCTCATCGGCCTCCAGTTCTATCCTTTCACAACATTATGACTTGGCCACTATTATAGAACGCCATGGCGCAGTTTGAACTTATTTTAGTCACTCTTTTCATTATTGTTTTATTCTTTCCTGGCAAAAATCCTATTTCTTTTTCACTTATCTTCTTTGGCATATTATTATTATTATTATTATTATTATTATTATTATTATTATTATTATTATTATTATTATTATTATTATTATTTCCTTTTATTTCTGGTGCATACTCATTTCTTGCCCACCCTGTCATGCCGAGTTTTATATTCAATGGGTGCCAATACGGCGGAACCTGATACAAGATAGTCAATTGTTTCTGGATATTTATCACAGAATCTGCATGTTGTGCTAACAGAAATATTCAGTATGTGTTCTTGATAATTTCTAATTATCAAGCATTGGTCCTGTGCAGCAAGAATAAGACCTTCAGTTTCAGTTTTTAATCCGGCACTACGTAGCCACTGAGAGATTCGGGATTTGTCTACATCGGCTTGTTTGGTACAGGCCGAGTATTGACCGGAAAGCGGTTTATCCTGACATCTGGTCAATTGTATTTGTCTTTGTTTTATATTTTGAGTATTTTTCAGCTGCAATTGGTGTATTATATTTTATTTGTAATTCTTCACCCATTTGAAATACCATTTTGAACTTATTGATTTCCTTTATTATTAAATAAAGTCGCTTACTACCTTCATGTTCTTTAACACATATCATCATCCAGTCTTCTGTAGTTTCCAGGTATCTTTGTAGGCCAATTATTGTAGTTTTGTAAGAATGTTATAGTTGAACAAATCCTCTGCCCCCTTCAGATCTGGGCATCTACTGGCGATGAACATTAGCCTTGGGATGAGGAAACCCTTCAACGCATTGTCGTATTTGGCAAATTTGTGTGAGAGTTATTCTGCAGAGTACTTGAACTTTTTCGCTTTGGTGATTTCACCTCTGTTGTTTTCAAGGAATTCTACCCTAATGTAGTTGGACTCATCTTCAGTGACATTGTCTGGATAACTGCAGGTTATGTCACAGGTAGATTCTTCGGTTTTAAGATCCTGGGCGATTATTATTTTGTATCACATTTATTTTAGATTTTACCTCATCCTCTGTCATATTATTTATTTCTACTCTCATCTCTTTGTTGTTTGAGTGATGGGTTATTGTATTCTGTCTTGTATCTACGTTTATCTTATCTGCATTTGAGACGCTTTTACTATTACTAATACTATTATTATTATTATTATTATTATTATTATTATTATTATTATTATTATCTTGTTTGAGATTTCTCTCATTTTTCCAAGGTCTTACGATGTTTTCAATGTTTAACTTCTTTCTTTGTATATGTTTTTGTCGTTACCGTTCTTATTGTTATTCTTACGGTGACGGTGATGTTGGTTATCATAATAACTGTTGTCGTACAATAGTTAAAGTACTAGTCTCTAGATTTTCAGCTAGGTCACTATTCTGCGCTATTATTTGCGTCCCGTTGATATTGATGCGATATATTTTGTTCTTATGTAATTATTTCGGATTGTCATGAATAGTGGCTCCATTTCTCTCAACAAATTTCCTCTGCACAACCATATTATCTCATCAGTAATTTCTTTTGTTTGTATCGTCACATTCTTACAGTGTAGTTTTTCCTCCAATTTTCTCTTTTCCTTTTAGCTTTTCAAATCCAAGTTCCTTTTACTTCTATTACAAATATAGTCTATAATCAATTGTTTGATATCAAGTTCCTCGAGAGCAGCTGACACAGCCTTCAATTCTGATTTCTCTTTCTTTTCTTTTTATATATCAATCGACATTAAATTATCCTGTTCAGCTTTGGAAGGAACCTGAATATTTCACTATAGTTGTGGTTCATTCTGCTCTTTCCTTGTTTAGCTCAAATATTATTTTTCTGGTTCATTTATTTATTTTGCCTGACTAAATGTACTCCCACCATTCTTAGATGCTCTTTATTTAATCTATAATATTCCGCATTCTCACCACTTTTTGGTTGCCGAGTTCAGTTCCTTCTGTTGTTGTTTTTAATTATTTTAGCATCACCATATTGCATAATTATTGATTCAAATTTATACACTGGTTTAAGATGTTTACGTTATATGAAGCTCTTCAATTAGTTTTATATAAATGTAGAATCATTTACAATTGACAGCTGAGTTATTCTTGTGACTTTATAAATTTATATCCTCCATTAGAATTTCGCAAGATTCAGGTTAACAGTTACTTTGCTGTGATGGAAATTGATTTGGAAAATTTTTTGGGCGGCTGGGGGTCATTTTTGGAAAATGTTCTTTTTCATATTGGACTCGACTATACATTGTCTTCCTGCACTTAGTTCGACTTTCCAAAAGCTTTTGAGATTGTCATCAATTTGAAGGAAGCGTGAGATCATTTTGTATAATTTTTGTTAGGCCCTCTATGCTGTAACTGCATTTGCTAAGAATTCCTCTTCCTTGATTTGATTTCTTTCAAGTGGACTGTATCTATAAATGACGCTCCACTTGTTTTCTTTGCTTTTCACCATCTATTCTGTTTGATGGGACGAACTCTTCTGTCTTCTAGCGAATAAAATACTTCTTCAGATAATTCTCTTGAGAGAAAATTCCCTATCATAATGAAACATGTTATGGATCTGTAATTACTTAATTATTCTTTTGTGGCCATCGTTTCGAATCAGATTCTGTTTTCTCTCATCATCTATACGAAACTGTTGCTTCCATCAGGCATGTTTTCAATGACTGAATTCATCATGCGTATGAGGGTGGAAGTATTAAAACAAAACCTATTGTATTCTACCATGTCTTAGCGTTTTTAGTTTGCAGTCTTTCGAATAATAGGTTTTTAATAGTAAATACATGTTTATTTACGCTTTGTTCCATATATTTATGTATTAGAATACTCTCTTCTCTGTTGTCAGGAAATACTTCTCATCTATACCAGTTGTACTTCTTCTCTTTTTCGATCAAGGCCGTCCCCTCTTTGGACTTTATACAGCCTGCCGATCGGTTTTCATTCCTGATATTTCTTTGATCACATTCTGCATAAATGGTACGTATGTTTTCTTCATTTTATTTCTATCCCTGCATCTTTCAAATTCCTCTTTTGTCTGATTTAAATTTTCTCGGGTGGCTTTTAATTAACTTTATATACTCAGTGTCATTTGTTGATATCAATCGCTGCCTTTCCTTCATTAAGCTGAGAATTTCACTTGACAAACTTTTCATTGGGGTAACTTGTTTACTCATCGTCAATAATGTTTACTTTAAAATGTTTCGAAATCTTTTTGCTACTACTTTTTAACTACGACTGCATATTTCTTTTAAACATGGGATCGCATTTGGGGCTATTTTATTTTTGTTATTTTACCCTTAGTTTGCATATAACCTGGAGATGACCATTCCCACAGTCGGCGCTTTGTTAGGTTTACAAGTGCATTTCAGAATAGTTTTTTAATTGTCAGGTAGTTTTGATGCCTCATTATGAAATTTTCCAAATTCAGAAACATCTGGAATGTTATTCCAACTAAATTTTACTTACTATTTGATCACTTTAAAACATTAGACTCAATTTTCTGTGAGCTTGTTGCGGGATCCAGGTTAACATTTACCTATTGTTTACCTTTGAGTTTAGGTCTCCAAAGCTGATAATGGTTTGTTGTATCCTTAGGTAAATACTTACTAGACAAATGTCAACATTTGCAATAAGACAACTGGTTTCTGATAAAAAAGCACTTGTCGATAATTAGGTTCAAATCGCTGTTAGTCGCCGTCGTTGTAGACATAGTGTCGATATTATTATCAGAATCTTTTTTATATTTCTTATATTGTAAATCAGTTTGTTCAAAATAAACACATATATTATTTCCAATTTATAAAGAATGTTTTAGAAAAATCCTCGTTTTGATCATAATCGTCGTCATTCTTTTTAAGTTTCGCGCCAACCGAAGAAATAAATAATCCACTAGATAAAAAGAAAAGAAAAATGTTGCAAGAGTAAATATTTAAAAAATATTACAAAAAGCCCAGAAACCTGTATAAATTACCTTTTCCTCTTCTTACCTCCCGATTTACTTTTTCATCTCCGTTTCATTTATTTTTATTGCGCATTACAATGGGTTTGTTGAGTGTAAATATGTCTAAGTCGCAGCATTTGCTCGGGAAATAATCAATTTGAAAACGAGGTTTGCTTGTTTGTGCTGTAAATATTTGAATGCAGTCAAAGTGGGTATCATGATGACGTCGGGATAGAATCGCCGTGGAAGAAAGCATTTTCAAAAGCAAAAGGTTAGACATAAAATATAACCACCTTCATTAACAAGTTGATAATGTTATGAATATGATAATAAGAAAATCTTTTTAACCGTTCATGGAATGAGAGTATTGTAGAGATAATTAGGAATTAGCAAATCTAATCCATCTATGCCAATTAAACATGGAGGGATTGTACAAGGAAACAACAATTATTATTATTATTATTATTATTATTATTATTATTATTATAATGGCGTCAACATTGATATAAATAACGGAAAGTAGAGTTATGGTAGGAAAGACACTCTTCAAAACTTAAGAGCTTGTCGAAGAATCCTCGCAGAATAAATAAGGGCCGTTTTCTAGAGGTCTACAATCTTGGTCTCATGAGCTCTTCACTATGGTACCTAGACATTTTTTTAATTTAAGCGCATTATTAGACTGGGGTCGAGATCTTATCAATTTACAGTTGAGCTAGCTAGATGTAACCGTAAATTTTATAACAGTTTCTTTTCTCGAACTTCTTGCGTGTGGAACTCCCTTGCGGCTCCATGCTTTCCAGCCAAGTTTAATCTGCAAAAATTTAAATGCAATATCAATCTCTATCTACTGTCCTCCTAATTACACTTTTCTCTTCCCGCTCATTATCAATGTTTCTGTTCCTAATTCTTCCACACCCTTTAACTCCTTGTGTCTTAGTGGCTTTACTGTTTTGCATGCGATGAAACCGATTTTTTTTTATACCAATTTTTTTAAGCGCTTTCACATTGAAGACTTATTTACGGCCTTAATTCCCAATTGATTCTCTTAGGGATCCAATCATGTTGTCACTTATAGCCTTTATGTCCCAACTTGGGACATTCACCTAAGATGGGGTTAACTGACACTTTATCTTTGCCTGCATTTACTCCCTTCTTGTGATTTGTTTTTCTCAGCTTTTACTGCATTCGTTCTCATAGCCTTCATCTGTGCTGCAAATATAAGCGACTCTGTTTCTATCTTTATAGAACCATCCGTTACCCAAAATCACTTCTCAGGTCCTGAAACTGCCGCTGTCTACTGACATGAAAACTGACCATGAAGCGTCTTTTCTTTCAAATTCTCATGACGCTTCTTCTTATGCCGATGCTTTGGTGAAGCTCTACCAGATCTCTAGCCATTTTCCATGCACTCTTAACTCAAAATTAGTAGTAGTAGTAGTAGTAGTAGTAGTAGTAGTAGTAGTAGTAGGAGGAGGAGGAGGAGGAGGAGGAGGAGTATTTGTGTATCTTATGTTTTCTGCTTTGTATGCTGTAGAACCGTCCAAATTATGGACCTTAAGCTCTATAGAAGAATTGTCATTTAATTTTCTTAGTATATGGGATGTTCCTAGTAGGGCGATCTTCTGGGCAACTTGCATGTTGATGTTACCTTGGACACTGTTAGTAAAATTGTTCATTCCTTTTCTCACCAGGTCCTGAGCTCCGATTACTATTGGTACAGTCTCAAACTTCATTCCCTACACCCTATTAATCTCGACCTCCAGGTCCTTGTATTTGGACAATTTTTCGATAATTTTTATGGAGGTGTTTCTCTCAGATAGGACTGCGACGTCAATAAGCATTCACTTCTTGAATTTCTTGTCTTTTATGATAATATCAAGTCTGTTGACATTTATTTCCCTGTCAGTTTGAATTGACATGTCTCAGAGGATAGTTACATCGTTATTTTAGGTAACTGTGTCGGGTTGGTGTTCATCTCAATGGTTTCGATTTTGTGCTTTTTGCATATCTACCAGGGCACATATGTCGCTACTTTGTTACGTCTTTGGATATATCCATTCTGTGCTAGTTCCGGACCTCCTGAGATAATATGGTCGACAGTTTCATAATATTTTCCTGTATGTCCGGTTAGTTCCATCCTTGATTATGTGATAGGATCTGATTGCGAGGCTTTGCTCCTGAGCTGCAATAATTAGGCCTTCTCTCTCAGCTTTCAATCTGGAGCTCCTCGGCCACTGATGTGTTTTCTGTTGGTTCACATCTGTTTTTTTCGTTCTTTTTAGGTATTTGTCATACAATGCCTTGTCCTCCCAATTTTTTGTAATTTCATTTGCCCAAGTTGTTTTACTTTCTGCTTTACTCGTTTCGCGCAGATGCTATTCGCTTCGTTTTTTGTTGGTAGCATTTAAGGTATATTAAGCTGTTTCTTTGTTGGTGGAGTGGATTTGTTTTACTATTTGTAGGAGAGATTCATTGGTTTTTGTGAGGTATGCTTCCAATCCGATTGTTTTAGTTTTTAGTGTTAATTCAAGTAGGATAAGATCCCAGCCTCCTAAAGCTCTTGGTACGCACAACCTATCAACATCTGATTTCGGGTGGGCATCCTCATTTGGGTAAGCATTTTTCTAGTCTTGTCATCTAATCTTTTAATATCATTCAACTTCCATTTAATAATGTTGAAGCTGTGTGTTACTTCGGGTATAGCTAACGTATTGAAAGCCTTCATTTTATTGGCCCCATTATGTTAGCTTTCTCGTATCAAATGCACTCTCCTATAATATTCTTTTCCGATCTTTTTCTTCATAATTGAATGTTGTATGCCGTTTCCTTCAATAATTTCTACGTATTTGTATGTACCATTTGGTCTAGTTCCTTAATCTTGTTGTTGATATCAAGGTCTAAATCTGTAGGTTTTCTTAGTTTACCGCCTTTGGCACGCACGTTTGTCGATTTCGAACTTCATTTAAGATCATCAGTATGGAATAGATGATTCAGTCTGGCATTCTGTGACATGTATCCGTAGCTACTGGTTTTCACTCGGCAGTTGAGTGGCGCTAATGAAATGCAGAAGAGTAATGATGACGATGAATCTCCTTGTAAGATCCCATTTTTATATTCATTGATCTCGATGTTAATGACATGTTTGTGTGGTTTTCCAGTTTTTCATGCTCTCCGTTATGTATTTAACCGTTGTGGGACAGCTCTGTATATTTTAGGCTCTTCTCTATCCATGAGTGTGGTACACTATCGAGCGTCTTTCTGTAGTCAATTCATGATATCGCTAAGTTTCTTTTCCCTGTTTTCACCTCTTCCAATATTGTTGTATTGATAATTAGTTGGTCCTTGCATCTGTAACTTTCTCTTTTACATCCCTTATGTCTTGCTGAGAGTTAATTGTTTTTCGTTATGCCATCATTATAGGTAGTTCGTATTTACCCATACGCGGGGGCTGGTTCGTGGACGCCAGAGCATATCCATACCATGGTGGGCCATCATGTTCAGAGAGCAATGTTACAAACAAACAAGAACTATGCCAGTAGTGATAGTTAATTTTATTACAGATCGAACATTTGTAAGTAAGACAAAAAATAATAAATTAACAGTCATCAATGTTTCGGATGACAGAATTAAAAGAGAGAAATACAGACCGTAATAAGAATTTAAAAAACTGCAAAATAAGAGGTTGTCAATCATAATTTACATGTCAGAGAAAACCTCTAAAAAACAAAAGAAGAAACGAAAAGAAAAAATATAAGTGGAAGAACACCATAATAAAAACTAGCTAAAAAAACTAGCGATTTTAATGAAAAACTATGCTTTACGCCAATTTGCTTATACTGAATGTCTTCAATTGATACCATTAGTGAAAGAACAGCATACATGGCAAAATTATTATTATTATTATTATTATTATTATTATTATTATTATTATTATTATTATTCTATGGACATTATTCTAAGAACAGACATGGTGTTACAACCATAAAATGAAACCTAAATTGCTGAATAAATTGGTTCCAAGAGACAAAATGGCTGAAAGTCAAATCTGTTCAGAAAAAAGAAAGAAAATAGAACAGAAAGTTATTGATTTTGAATGAGGTCCAAATTGTTATTTTTTCAAACAAAAATCATCCATGCCTCTCAAAAAGCAAAGTGGTTTATTGAAAATATTAATAAGTATTATTATTAATAATATTATTAATATTATTATTATTATTTTAGAATTATGATTTTGTTTCTGTCGTCAACAGAATAATTCACTTTATGAGAGTATTTCAGTAAATTGTAGCTAGAAGATGAGGAATGATTGGTTTTTAAGTGAGTTGTCTATTTTCCACTGGGGATAGTGTTGATTGTTCGATCGCAGCTAAAAACCAGAATTTCGAATTCTGATTTTATAGGTAAATAAACTCTCCCCATTTAGAAGAGGATGATGATACGATTTGACAATGTCCCGTTGCCTTCCATTTGTCTTTGTACCTCAGTAATCTCTTCCTCCCTTTCACCCTCTCTCTCTCTCTCTCTCTCCATATATATATATATATATATATATATATATATATATATATATATATATATATTTCTTCAGAAAGTCATTCATTCCTTTAGTTCACTGTTAGTAATAAGCTGAATTTTTTTCACCTGATGATGGCCAGTCGAGGAATCTAATTGAAATAATAAAACAAAAAAATATTACTATACAGCCCAGTGTGTCTGAAAATAACAATATTTTAATTTCTCAATATTTTATATTGTTCAAAATACACACACACACACACACATATATATATATATACATATATATACATATATATGTATATATATATATATATATATATATATATATATATATATATATATACATATATATATATATATATATATATTATAAATTAACTGATTTAAAATATTGTTTCTTCTCTACACAGTAATAACCATGTTTCAAAAACTGAAGCTAAAAACTTCCAATTTAATTATATAATTAAGTTAAAAGCATTAGTTCCGTTCCATCTTCAAGCGAATTTTGGAAAAACTTATTTTTAAATTTACTGAGTTTTAAACGCACATATAAATTCATAATTTCCTGTTTCCAAGGATACAGAGAAATCCAGTCATTTAGGCTGGGGCGGTAGCGTGTTCATTTTTATTAACGATTGTTGTATCAATTATGAGTTACGTTCGAAAAAGAGGTTAAGTTTAGGGAGAGTAGGGGTGTATTTTTCAACGAATTTTGACATCCGTCAAACACATGTCCGTTTTTTTTTTAATTATTAACAACAAAAAGTTTTTCAGCATTTTTTCCGTTAAATTCGTGCTTGTATACTTAAAGATTCTTTCTAAAAGGGGTGTTTGGGTTAGAATACGTTATATTTAACTACAATTTTAAAATATTATTTTTACTCTTAATTACTAAGAGACTATATTTCTTTTTAAATCAAGTAAATGTAATAGGATTACTTAAATTATTTAAAAATTATTATTACATATCAAATATAAGTATGTATATTACCAACTCCAATTTTTTTTTAAATATTATTTAAGGAAAATTTTTGACAATGTCGGCAAAGAATAGCTATTTCATTTCTTTGATTCAGTAAATTTTTATTTTTTATAAACTTAGTAATATATAGTTTCTCATGTATGCACAAAGGACATGGGCCATTTAATGACCTACATATCTAGCTTTTCTTATTAACTTCCATTTTACTGTAGGTGTTTTATTGGTTTCTTTTAAGTGCCAGAAATATTTCCAACGGGATGTCTGATTTCGGTATTTATTTATCCTAAATGAAGTTTGATGTTGATTGAATCTTTTTTTGAACTCATGGCTTGTGCAACCTATATAGATTTTTATCTTTTCAGGATTCTCAATGGATGTGATATTGCATTGTTTTTCAGCTTCGGTTTTTGAAACATGCTTATTACTGTGTAGCGAAGAATCCATATTTTAAATCAGTTAATTTATAATATTTATGCTCTGTTTTGTATAAAAATAAAAAATACCAATAAGAACACCAGATTATATATCTTGCCGTTCTTTCTTTTTATTATAATATATATATAGATATATATATATATGTGTATATATATATATATGTGTGTGTGTGTGTGTGTATCTACGTATGTATATGGTCTGAAAATTGCATTGAAACATGAAACAAACTGTTGCCACTATCTTTATATATATATATATATATATATATATATATATATATATATATATATATATATATATATATATATATATATATGTATATTATGAGGTATATTTAAGCAGTAAGTATTCATCCAAACTAGTTTGGTTTAATTCAACCGATAAGGTGTCTTTTAATTTTTTTATTGTACTTTCCCAATTTTCAAATAAGATGTGCTGATTAATTGGGACAACCGCTTTAGTTTCCTTTCTTTCATCATACGGTCAGTTTAAAACTACTGGAGTGACAGGGTGTTATCGATTTCTATTTTTTCCGCAGATTAAGTCATTTGCAGTACTGTGCAATAAGTTTAATCTATTTTCGGGGTGTATGATGAAATGTTTTGGCCTAGGAAAATATTGCTTCATCCTTGATTGCATTAGACTTTCATCACGCTAGACACTATTAACCCTCAATCTGGAGTGCAACACCCGTGTGACGATGGTTAGCTGCTACGCGCCAACCTTAGGTTGTCCAGATGAAGAAAAATATGATTTTTACAATCTTCTTCGGGATGTCATCTCCAAAGTCCAACATAAGGGTAAATTAGCCCTTACAGGTGATTTCAATGCTCGTGTTGGCAATGATTATCATTCTTGGAAGGGCGTTTTAGGTCACCATGGTATTCGTCCTGTGAATTCTAATGGATTACACCTTCTCACTATTTGCAAGAAATTTGACCTTAGTATCACTAATACCTTCTACCAGCAACCCAACTGTCGTAAGACCACGTGGGTGCATCCTCGGTCGAAAGACTGGCATCTGGTCGACTACGTCATCAGCAAAAGACGGGACATAAAAGATTATAAGATAACACGTTCATTCCACACAACATGCTATCTGTCAGATCACGCTCTACTTCGAAGTAAAGCTACACTGCATCTGCAAAAGCGAAGGATTATAAAATCTACAGTGCCCAAGCGCATTAACGTATTGCCTCTTAAATCGACTGAAACAAAAACTGAGCTCTCTGACAAACTTGATGCTGCACTTGATTCTGTAAATATTATCAATGATATCGAATCATCTTGGAAGGCTCTACGTGATGCAACATATTCTACATCCTTGGAGGTTCCCGGCCTGCCATATCGTAAACATCAAAACTGGTTTGATGACAATAATACAGAAGTTCAGCAGCTTATAGATCAATTGCACTCTTCTCATAAAGCATGGATTGAGGACAAGAACTCGTCCGATAAGAAGATCGCTTACAAGAAGTGCAAAAGTCAGGTTCAACGAGCTCTCAGAGCCATGAAAGAGCGTTGGTGGTCTGAAAAGGCCACTGATCTCTAAGAATCTTCAGAGAGAAAGGATCTAAAGGCTTTCTGTGCTGGCCTCAAGAGCATTCTCGGTCCTCAGAAAAGTGGTGTTACTCTTATCTCCACAGCAGATGTTGAAACTCTCTTGACGGATGTCAGACATTTTAAATCGCTAGAAAGGGCATTTCGAAACTGTGTTAAACACCACTTCGGTTACTGATGAGGAAGCCATTACATTAATTGAGCAAAATCCTGAAATTCCGGAGTTGTCTTTTGAACTTACTTATCAAAAAGTAATTGACTCCATCAAGCAAATCTCATCTGAAAAATCTCTTTCTCCTAAGGATCCTATTCCACCCGAAGTGTATAAGCATAGTGGCCAAAAGTTGGTAAAAAAGTTAATCTCGTTTTCGTGGAGATATGGAAAGCAGGCTGTGTCCCAACGGATTATAAAGACGCCTCTATCAAACACCTCTACAAAAAGTAGGGTTCCAGGTGTGTCTGTGTTAATCATCGGGGGATATCACTACTTTCAATTGCAGGCAAAATCCTAGCGAGACTGATTCTAAACAGAATTATACACCTTGTTGACGACATATACCCTGAATCGTAGTGTGGTTTACGGTCGGTTAGTGGCACCATGGACATAATATTTTCTCTTCGTCAAGTTGCAGAGAAGGTTCGCGATAAAAACCAGGAGTTTTACATGGTGTTTGTGGACTTGACGAAGGCCTTTGACACTGTGAATCGAGAGGCTCTTTGGCAAGTCATGAGGAAACTCGGCATCCCTGAAAACATGCTAACGGTCATCATCTCCTTTCATGGAGGAATGAAAGCTAATATCGTGTCTGATGGTATGATATCGGAATCCTTTAATGTCACAAATGGCACCAAGCAAGGTTGTGTCATGGTCCCTGTCTTTTTTGCCCTTTTCTTCTCGGTGATGCTGAAATATGCATTTGCGGACAGTGAGTGGCGTCAAGTTTCAGTTTCGAACAACTGGTGGTCTCTTCAATCATCAGCGCTTCAAAGCCAAGACCAACCTTCGCACGCACATTATTCGTGATTCGTTGTTTGCTGATGATGCGGCTCTTGTAGCTACATCCTTTGAGGAGGCCCAACGTCTAATAAATCGTTTCACTGTTGCATGTAAAGCATTTGATCTTACACTTAGCATAAAGAAAACTGAAGTTGTGCACCAACCTTGTCCTAATCCGAAGCAATTGCGTGGTGAGAAACAAAAACCACCAGTCTACAAATTTCCAGAGAGACCATTGAAAGTAGAAGACAAAACCCTGAACTATGTAAAGTCTTTCACCTATCTTGGTAGCAAAGTCAAATACAATGGAATTTAGATGGTGAAATCATGCATCGGATTGCTAAGACTACCAGTGCTTTCGGCAAATTTCGCCATCGCTTGTGGAATGAGCGGGGTATTCGACTGGATACGAAAATTCAGGTTTACAGAGCTGTTGTACTTGCCATCCTTTTGTATGGCTCAGAGTCGTGGACTCCATACAGGTACCATGCACGCCAGCTAGATGTTTTCCATAAAAGCTGTCTGCGGGCAATCTGTGGAGTTAACCTTCAAGATAGGACCTCTAACGTAGACCTGTTTAAAAAGTGTAATATTGGAGGAATGCGGCGGACTGGTCATATCTTGAGAATGTATAAGGACAGGATACGCAAGATCCTAATGTACAGCCAGTTAGATCAGGGCTAGAAGAATGTAGGACGCCCATGGCTAAAATACAAAGACAAGCTGAAAAGCAACTTGTCAGCAGTAAGTATACCACATAACACCCAAGAGCGCTTAGCCTTGGAGCGGGTAGAATGGAGATCAACGTTTTTAGTGGACACAGCAATTTCCAATCTGCTTGTCTGAATCATCTACAAGAAGCGAGAGCAAGATCTAAAAGGTCAGCCAATCTAACAGTGATCTCATCTCGTAATCCTCACACTTGCCCCATATGTGGCCTCCTTTGTAAATCGCTAGCGGGTGTTAAATACCACTTAAGATTATCGCACAAAATTTCAAAACTGAATCAACTGAAACCGACGGGAGAGTCCATTATATATATATATATATATATATATATATATATATATATATATATATATATATATATATATATACATACCATGTCCTTTAAAGACGAAGGTGATTATAGTTATTCATAATGTCTTGCCTTAAGCTCGGCTTAGTAAATATAAATTCTTCCTCGAACGAAGTCCACTACATTCGTTTTCGTTAGCAAATAAATGTTCACATTCGACTATAAAAATTCTGAGAATGATTTGTTAGCCGTATTTCCCTTCTTTCTTTTTCTCTTACGTGTTTTGTATTATTGATGTATTTTATTATGCATTAGCATATTTATACTAAGTATCTTGTGGATGCCACTAGGGACCGAGCAGTTGGCAAACTTTCCTCAAGTCTCCACCACTTTCCTCGGCATTCGAGCCGATGACAACACTATTTTAGTTTGAAGAGTTTCAACACTTTCTCGAATATACAGTTATTTTAATATGACACCTACAGTCTTTTAAATGCCTCCTTGTGTCCAATTATTATGAGTTTGATCCTAACCCACATGTTATACACCTACTTCCAGTTAAGATCTTTTGGTATTTTTAATGTTTTCTTTGTTGCTAATTGTTAAAACAGATTTTGGTGTTCAAAACATTTATGTGGCCGAACTTCATTCTTTTGCGCACTTCCTAATGTTTCCCTGTTCCTACCCTGCCATACCTGATTTTATATTCCCTTTTTCCGTGTAATTTAGTACTCACACTTGAAATGATTTATGACCTTGTCTATTCTTATTCTTCTTATTATTATTATTAACACATAGAGAATAGTACTATTTAAGAAAATAAAAGACAACAATATTTCGACGGTACTATCAAAATATTGTTGAACATTGTGTTTTTTCTTTCCTTAAATAGCGCTCTTTCGGTGTTGAGTAATATTGCAAGAGTTACGTCAATCATTTTGTTCATTAATAATAATAATAATAATAATAATAATAATAATAATAATAATAATAATAATAATAATAATAAATTATTCCACAATGACGAAGACCTTTGTTAAGTTGTTACTATTTTGAGAAGGTTTTCATATGTGAGTCATTAAAAATGTTTTTCCATCGCTCGATTTATGAAACATATCTGAACACTTCACCATTGTCACAACAAAAACACTATCACTTGTCGACGCCCTTTGCACTGATATCATTAAAATTTAGCCATTAAAGGCGAAATAAACTAATTGACGTCGTATTATATGTGATTAATTCGCTATTTGAAAACCGTCCAAATATATCAGATGTCTTCCTTTTTTCGACTGTTTCTTTCAATATAGCGGAAAGTGTTCCAACTCAAGTTTTAAAGATCCTCACAAATGTGTTTATACCTTCGTGAAGGAAACACCGTACCCGCGATTATCTTAACCAAATCCATCAACTATTTAACAGAGATGGCCAAACCGCGGCTCTCAAGCCACATGCGGCTCTCTGACCTTTAATATGCGGCTAGTGGGAATATGGTGGCTGATATTCTTTTTCATCACAGTTTATATAAAAGATAAATAAAAAACATTTCAAGCTTTATCATTATTCACTGGGTATGAAGTGAGATTCTGTTGGATTAAAACGTAAGTTTAATATCATTGTGTATGTAATAAAAACGTATGTGTAAATTTTGTTTATGTCTTGCGGCTCTCAAACATGTGAACTTTATCGTATGTGACTCAAGTTTGCCCACCGCTGAGATATTAACTAGTTTTCTCTCAAGATGTTTCATTTTTCCTTTATCCAAGCAGCTCTCCCATGAGTTTGTTGAAGGTTTTATTTTTCACAGGCAAAAACATTTTACCACTTCATCCGTAATGCGACCAAAAAGGTAAGGGAAAAGCCGGAAAAACCTGTTTCCTTACTCAACTATTACGGGTGGCACCAGTTAAATAAAATTTCTAAGGCCACCATGTTGAATCCCACGTGGGCAGCATTCCACCAATATGAGGCCCATCCTTGACAAGGACGTCATTAAATACTTAGGTTAGCAATTTTTGCAGGCATTCTTATTCCTTATGTTAACATTACTTTTATGTAGACTTTATACATATATGTGTGTATGTGTATGTGTTTATATATATATACATATATATACACACACACACACATATATATATATATATATATATATATATATATATATATATATATATATATATAGTGGTTTCACGTAAAGTGGCTGATTAGAATTAGAAAATTAGTACATCAGTACTTTCAAAACGTGTTACATTACTGGCATACATTTCAAGTTTATTTTGTGAGACGTTACTGAAGATATTTTTAATCAAGTCCAATATATATTTCAAATTGTACATAAATAATTTTATTAAATTAATTTGATATTTAAAGAGAGAACGGATAATTAATCATACTAAGTTTTCGCGACCCACCATTTGGTAAATCTTTGGTTTACATATTTTTAATCATGTGGTAATTATATAAGCTTTTCTCAAAGGGTTCGTAATTAAAAAACCTTTATAAAATTCAACTTTTAAAAGCTAAAAACCCTTCAAAAACCAACACAATAAGTACTTAATTGTTGAAAAAATGAAAGTCGATTTTGAATCAGTTTGTTTAGTGTGTCGGCTGCTCTAAAATTCAGCACAGATAAGACATCATTATATCAGATAACAATTTGTTCGCGCCAGTGCCAGGCATAGATAAATCTTCATGTATTTTATATGCGTGTGTCTATGTGTACTTGTATGCATGTGTGTATGTGTGTCTGTATGTGAGTATGCGTTTGCATATCTATATATATATATATGTATATCTATATCTATCTATCTATCTATCTATCGCCGGCTATAACAAAAGAATAGTGATGATCATAAACAAAAATGACATGTTCATCATTAATTAATCATAGGTAAGGATCGGAAGCTCATAAACCATTGAAATAGAGTTCATATATATATATATATATATATATATATATATATATATATATATATATATATATAAGGTTAACAAATAAAGTTCATATATATATATAATAAGGTTAACAAATCGATTTGTATATAATCCAAGTGTATCCTATAAATTCCCAAATCATCTCATATGAAGTGAATTTTGAATTTATTATGTATTAATATATATATATATATATATATATATATATAGAGAGAGAGAGAGAGAGAGAGAGTGAGAGAGAGAGAGAGAGAGAGAGAGATAGATAGATAGATAGATAGATAGATAGATAGATAGATAGATGACCATGCAACCCGGGTTCGAATCTTACCACAGTCGATTTGTCAGGAAGGAGACTTCCTGATGTTATCAGAATGGATTCAGGTCGATCCAAGGGCGCGTCACCTTTGGAAAGTTCTTGTGAGTGAAATTGGGAAATTGAGGGCCGGCGATAGCTGTGCTAGCATAAAGCCACAAGTCGTCGTGGACGAGGGCTTGAGCGTGCTGGTCTCGTCCAAAATTTTGATCACGCTAGATAACACGTTCTTTCCGAGAAACTGTAACTAAGAACTCCTCGGCATAGTTGCAGTATAAACCACAGATGGGCTCTGTGGGTGTTAATCAAACACAAATGTGCCTGAGCTAGCGTCTGCAATAGGGATTTTCTAGCTGCCCTAATAGATGGGTATCCTCGAATGCGAATGACCATATATATATATACATATATATATATATATATATATATATATATATATATATATATATATATATATATATATATATATTATTACAGTATCAGTTTCCAACTTATTCAAGATGATCATTGTGACTTACGGTGGCCGTTAATAATTAAGTATAACTCAATACTTCAATATTAAATAAAACATTATTAATTACAACCGCAAATCAATACTTAACAAGAACAAAAAAGTAAAACTCAACCAAAAATAATTAACGATTTCAGTGAATACCTTCTTAGTAGCACGGTTTGGCTTAACGTACGGTAAATCAAAACCCAAATCATCGACGCACACTAATTCGACTGGATAGTTTCACTCAATAGTCACTCAATAATCACTCCAGCCAGTAACCTGACACCGCTATTCTTATACCAGGCAGAAAACATATTCATAAGTCCAGAGTGTCACGGTTGTTGGAATTACTCATTTTCTTCCTATATGGCAATCTTTCTGTCCTGTAGTAACACAGTACCTCACAGGTTTCACGTACGATTTCATTTTGAATTTTGTTTTCACTTTTCTTTGGACTGTCATAGCTAAAACTCCTCTCTCACATGCCAAACGTCTTGTGGATTGAGTTGGATCTTTTCTAACTGATCCTTTTAGCTGTTGCGACCTTTAGTTTTCCTCTCTACTGTTCCCTCTTTTTAAAACTTATACACCATTCCCTTGATGGTACTTGAATGGACTTTGAAGATGGAAGCCAGAGTATGAATGTTGGTACCATTACTGAAGGCCTAAATGATTTTTTTCCTGACACCATTGATCATTTGGGAAGACAGTGGGGCTGACACAAAACAATTTTAACCTGTTCTCTTTCTAGCTGAATAACTCAAAAGGTTTTTCAATGATTCTTACGACAAATGGTGTCAAAAGGACGAAACGTCTCATCTGAAAACCTGAAAAAAAGAAATTCAATTAGTTTAGTGTTTTTTTTAGATATTGAACATTTTGGGTGAATGGACGTTGTTACACGATTTGGATAATTTTGCTTTTACACCCGGTATACAATTTCACATGAAAAATTCTCCTCTGATCAAAGGAGAAAATAAGTCATCTACAGTAAGTTTGCGCCCTGACTTTTATAGCATTTCACCGTTCCTGACAGAAATTCTATCACATTGTGGAATATCTACTAACAAAAGTGATGAAAAAAAGAATCTAAATGAAATCGGCTAGATTAAAAAATAAGTTTGAATCTAAAATTCCCAGCATCGCATCAACGTAACAATTTTATTCAGATGAAATGCTAAAGGACGAAACGCGTCACAAAAAACTTTTTCCACTTTGTTATACATTTTCCCCCTATATTGCTCTTGATATACAATAATATCTATCGTTATCTTATATATATATACATACACACACACATATATATATACATATATACATGTATGTATATATATATATATATGTATATATGTATGTATGTGCGTGTGTGTGTGTATGTGTTGAACAATAAAAATATTAAAAAATTAAATATTAAAATTTTCAGAAGCACTGCCTTGAATATTAATATTTTTGTTTTATTATTTCAATTAGGTTCCTTGACTAGTTTCGACCAGCATGGCTATCATCAAGAGCAAAAATAAATCCCAGCTTTTTAGTACCAGTGAACTACAAGAGTGAATGATTGTCTCTGAAGAAAGTGAACTTTATCTGTAGTTTTCATTTGCTTTTTATTGTTAATTTTAGTCAGACCTTGTGTTAGTCAAACATGTACTTAATTATAACTTATAAATATATAACATGTACTTAAATATATAAAGGTAAAAAAAAGTTTGATTACAATTTTTATGAGGTGTTCTTCCCACTTTCTGGTGCATGGCATTCGCAAGTGTCTTCTAAAACACCTCAACATATGAAGTATGTCAAGATTTCTCTTTGGTTGTTCTAACTCGGCCCAAGGTTGACTTGAGCCCGTCCATAGTAACGATGCTTGCACTCACTTATGCTAAATTCTGAAGCAAGAAAAATAAAATGGACGTCCCATAACCATGTTTAACCTTCCAAGGAAAAAATAAGTACCCTTCCTTTGGTTGTTCCAACACTGCGCAAGGCTGACTTGATCATGAATACGATACTTATATTTACCTACCCTACTTTTGAAACAAAACGAAAAAGGACATAGCGAGGAGACATTGAGAATTTCACTACAGTCACCATAAAAAGAATAAATGTCCGGAGTAGAAACTCAGGTTTTTACATTCTTCTGTCTTCTTTGTTTACATATTGAACCCGCATCTTCGCCTGAAATGCACACAAACACGCAAACCTGTTAACCTCCACATATTTAAATTATTCTACTTAATTGGTGTCCCTTGATTTTTGTACTTCGCATCTTAGCCTGTTCCTTTTGTTGACAACCGTACATGCTGTCTTCTTCCAATTGAGTCTTTTCTTCTCACTTTCCTTTCTTAGCGTTTGAAGGAGTTCCTGTAGTTTCCTGCCTGTGTCTGCTATAACCATTGTGCCATGACCTAAATTAAAAAAGGACTTACGGGAAGTCTGTTCATAAATGAAAGCTGGTTACTGAATCTCCATCTTCTTTACAGTAAAAATGTCCTTGTTATGACAATGACGAACTGTTCCTAAATGCTTCCTGGAATTGAAAAGAACGACTCCATGAAAGACCAAGGTACAACATTAATTAATTGGAAACATATTTTTTGGGACACAGAAAACCATCTGATAATAGTAATAACTTAACAGATAATTCTACAGAACATAAAAGTGATTAATGGTGTCATATTTTTATTAAGCTATAAACTGAATGACCGTGTATTAATATATTAATTGGAAAATATATTTCAAAGCTTAAATATGAAAACCTCCTAATAAGAATTTAATAAGAGTGCCATTTAGAACAGAGCTAAACTATTTTTTAAATTCTTAGAGGTATGAATTAAATATATTACAGAAAATAAAAGACCCCAGCAATTGTAATTTTAGGAACAAATACAAATTTATTCATACATTTTCATAATCCAAAAAGAAATATCATATATAGAGTTTTAATAAGCCTCACTGATTGTTTTCTATTGTTTTAGATGATACTAAAGAAAAAACGATATCAATCTTCCGGTGTTTAAATACAGATTGTTGTGAATATAATCCAACCGTATTCGACAGAATATTATGCATTATCACCAGATGCTCCAGACAGACGGTGTTTTCATATTCAGCAGGATTATTAATAGATCCGGAGGTATTAAGATACTTTTTGATGATATTAAGAAAAAAAACTCGTTGACAAATAAGAACGCATCTTAGATAAGAATAAATTACATGAGTCGCTGGCTATGATCAATTACGTAGTTGTGTAATGTCATAGGTCGGGGTTCAATTCCAGATGAAAGCTCAGATTCGGAACGCTCATTTTCAAGGTAAAATCCATTCACTTGGAACATTGGTGTAACACAAACGTCAGTTTAGTTTTTCGATGAAGGAGATGAGAGTTTGAAACGCTGTAAAAAACAGTCTACTGGTGGGCGTCAACTTCGGAACTGAACTCGGCTCAATAAAATCCAGAAGAAACATAATTGTTTACAGGTGGATAACCTATATAAAATTATATTACACTGCCTGTGAAGATTATAAATTTCTAAATCTTATCAAAAACATTTCCCCCAAGCCAATCCACTCTCAGTAAAATATGTATTTATAATACTTTCTTATATTAAGCTATTGTGCTGATAACCGGGAAAAAATAATTAAAAAGCAATAAAAAAATAGCTAAATATTCTTCTCTTGTTGATAGATTTTTTTTTTACTCCTGTGGCAGTGGAGACTTCAGGGGTTATTGGCCCTCGTTCGATGGTGTTCCTTCGGAGGATTGGCGCGATTGCGTCTCGATTATGGAACGAGCCTCGCGAAACGGAGTGGCTCTTGCAGCGTGTCTCACTGGCGACGGTTCGAGGTAATGCTTTCTCCATCATAGCGGCTGGCAGAGGATAGAAAAAATTGTTTATAGTTACGTTGTTCTGGAATTGTCATCATTGGCCGACTGAACTTGCTTTGTTTCAATGATTGTTTCCCTTAGATTGAACTTACCATTTCTTTTTATACTATAATGTATTTCAGTGTTATCCAATAAAGCTTTCAAAGTTCACTTTATTTTTCAAATTAAAAAGCATAATGACAGTCTTCAACAAGTATAAAAACTCAAAAAACTTGACTAATTGCAATATTCCATCCAGTAAGATTAAGTATAATAACACTAATAATAACATTTGATAGTTGGTTTGTCTTCGCTTATTATTTAGGCTTGTATCTTGGTGAGTCTGTCTATATGCTTATCATTATGTGTGTGTGTGTGATTGTTTGTATATTCTTTTGATTGTATGTATATGTATCTGATATTATTTTCCTTGAAGTGATTTCTCTCTCTTTCCTGTGTCGCCCCTGTTTTGCGTGTTTATATATATATATATATATATATACGTGTTTGTGTATTATGATGTGATTGTGTTTATCTTGTCATTTGCAATAATTCTTCTTCTGCCCACATCAACAGAATTCAGATCCCTTCAGTTGTAGTTATTTTTCAAGCGTAGCTTAGATGTGGCACAAGGCCGAAAGTATGGAGCACCCAGTGAGGATCGAACTCACTACCCAGTCGTAATTGTTCTAGCGAGACAAGCTTGCTAACCATTACACCACCTCGAGGTGCCCAAGGTACCTTCGGTTGTATCTAAGTTGTTACGATGTTTGAATCTCCTTAGATTAACGTTTGCTCTAACTGAAAATTTGGCGTTTCGATTAAAACAATAAATAAATAAAAACTATATATGTATATTTTCCTCCTTTCCTTCGAATAATTATTATAATATTTTAAACTTAATTCAGGGTTAAACTTAAAATTTGAAATTTTAACTTTTATTTTTTAACTTTATAGTAGAATAAAAAAATAATCAGAATGATTTCAAATTTAGTCTAACATTAACATTAAGGCATTAATAAATTGTACCTGAGGTTCGTTGTCAAGTTTTTTGAATTCTCATATACTTGTATATTGACGGGTCATTGTAGCTTACGTAACAATGTTTCCACTATTGAGGGGAGTTTGGTTGGTTTTGAATTGTTTTAAACTCTTTATTCTGCAATCAACACCTTCACTTGACAAGACACCATAGGTGTTGAAACAAAAAAAAAACTATTTTTGTAGTGATATTATAACATGTTTACAGTGGCATAAGAAACGTTTTTAGCCAGGAGAAATAAACTACGTCCAATTTCAAAATTTAATTACGAAATCCCAACTCAACGTAAATAAACAGTGTTTGGAATTCCATTTGCTAGTTTTAGTGCTTGTATTCGATTTTTCATGGATTTGATCAAATTATCAATAGTCGTTTGATCCATATTTTGTCACTCCTTTAGCAATGTTTCTTTAAGAGTTGCCACTGACGTGATTTTGGTTGCACGCTCTCAAAGTTTTCGGTGAAGGTACTCCCAAACGTGCTCTGTTGGATTATATCAGGACTTTAGGCTACCTATGGCAATGACTTGATTCCTTGCGATTCCTTCCAGGCTTTTGCTACTTTGCTCGTATGACATGGTGCCGCATCTTCTTGAAAAACGTAGACATTCTTGTCAATCGGAATGGTTTCAAATAGTGGGAGTAGTCCTTTCTCTAATATTTGACAATATTTTGGACTATTCAACCGCTCAACAAGCATGAACTCAGATTTCCCTCCAAACCAGACAGCGCCCCACACCATTACTCCAATTTCTCCATGTTTCACGGTCGCCTGCAGACATTCAGTGTTCCAAGTCTCATTCTGATTTCTCCAAACATAAACCTCTCTCGAATTAGAATATTGGCAGAATTTACTTTCATTTGACCAAATTACAGACTGCCTAAATTCATAATCTTTGCACTGGAATTCTCTCACCCAGTCCATACCCCTGTTCCTGTTAACCTCTGAAATCAAGAGTTTCTTTCTTGCAACTCTTCTTTGATAGCCTAGTTCTTTCAGAGTCTTTCTCACCGCATATGGCGACATTTCCATGTTGTTGGCGACATTTCCATATTGGCGACATCTTTGACGCTCTGACGATGACTTTCTGATGATTTCCCACTTCAGCGCCATTTTCTTTCACTCGGACACGATACTTGGTCTTCCTGAACGTCGTTCCACAAGACAATGGCCTTCTTCATTAAATTTATTGACAATATTATTAACCGTTTAATGATTAACCTGGAAAAACCTAACAATTTCTCTATTTGACTCGCCACACTATTATTTGCCTCAGTTGAAATTCACCATTTTCCTTACTTAAGTCAAATATAATTCATAGATGAGAGTAGCTTGATACTAACACGGTATTGTCTGAAAAAAAAGAGACGTTATTACACAAGCCAAAATTGGTGTAATCAAGGGGGGCTAAAAACTTATTATAGCCCACTGTGTGTTATAATTTTTGAATAAATATTATATATATATATATATATATATATATATTTATATATATAGATAGATATATTTGTGTGTGTGTGTGTGTGTGTGTGTGTGTGTGTGTGTGTGTGTGTGTGTGTGTGTGTGTGTGTGTGTGTGTGTGTGTATACTACAGTTCAAAATTTTGAAACAACCCCAGACTTATCATGGAATGTACTTGATAGAAGAGTGAAAAAATGAAAAAAGTGCTCTTAGAGTCATTAAAAAAGGAATGGAATCAATTATCAACCTAATACTTTGAGAAACTTTTGAAACGAATACCAAAAATTTGTGCTGCAGTAATCAAGGCTAAAGGAGGATATTTTGACGAGAGGAAAATTTAATCATAAAATGATTTTTTTTCTTTTTGTAATACTAAAATTTCAAATACAAAATCATGTCTCACTTTATTTAACCATGTATAATACTTTTCTCTTATTTAAAGTACAAAACAACTACTTTTGGAGCCAATTTAAACAATTGCCAGAGATGGCCTCAAACATATATATATATCAGTGGCAACTCAAGATCATCAATGTTTGTCGGGCTCATGACAATCTTTAACAAAATATGCCATTGATATAACTTAGATGCTAAAGTGATTCCTTTACTCTAACTAAAATATATATTTTTTTAAAATCTGTGCATGAATTAAAAATACATATTTTGGTATTATAATCCAGACATGTAAAACGTGTGTATCTATCGCGAGTGTGTGCTTGTATGTATATATATATATATATATATATATATATATATATATATATATATATATATATGCGTTTGTGTGCTTATGTATCTCTCTGTGAATGTTTAGTTAATTTATTGTACTTTTATGATCAGTACTGCTGACTAATATCATATTTCAGCAACATTACCTCAGTCACACTCCTCACCCAATTCTCCAGTCAACGAGTTACGGCTGCCATTTTCTTTGATTTTCGCCGACTTTAAGTCGGGTTAAATTTAATTTGTCTTTTTACAATTGATACATTCCGCTAAAAAACTTGTACTGTACGGAATACTTTAAGATAAACATTTGAAAAGAATAAGTTGAAATAAAAATGTGTTCTTTCAAAAACAGGGCCAACAAGTCATTAGAGATTTTTAAAATATTATTTATAAAATTAAAGCAAGAAATACATTGCTTATTAAGTATGTCTCCAGCATGAAATTGCCCAGATCTACGCATCCACACTAGCCACATTGGTTTTATTTCATTCTTTTTTATTTTCTTTCTTGTTTTCTTTTTCTTTCTTTCTTCTTTCTTTTTCACAATTTCAGAAAGCGGTAACTTAAAGTGCTACTTCTGATCTCATCGTAGCAACAATGGGCTTACGGTCAATTAAACAATCCAAAAATAACTGGTTCTCTCTTGATCATTGAAGTTAAGCAGCATTGAATCTGATCAATACTTAACTGGGTAATGATTTAAGAATACCAGATACTGTCAGTCGAATGTGATTTTAGTAATTAAAATTATCCGGGCATTAAAGAATCGGCTGCTTCCATTTCAGGCAGGAATATTTGAAAACGTCGCTTTTCCCTGTATATGAACAATGATTAGCCAAATAAAACTTCAATATTAGTTAAATTAGTCGAGAATGTCTGAACGTCGATTTAAGTTTCCTGTTAGCAAATATTTTCTAAAAGAGGTGTCTTCTCAATATGCCTGAGTTAAATTAACTACCAACTATTGTCTTTGTCGTTGGAGATGAAACTTTCTCTTAAAGAAATGTATTCAACTAAAATCGCACAGCAGTCGTTCTAAATTATTGCTCACATAATGAGATAAATGCAAATCGATTTATGTGTCATGTTTGACACTGAGTAACGGTTAATATTCGATTCAGTTAATAATGAACTTTCATTTTTGAAGGACAAAACACGTTTTGTTTTTTATGACAACTGATTAAAGCAGGAAAGCAAATTGAGGATGGCATAAAGTAGAAATAATAACAAAATGATTAGGTAAAGTTAAACGGTAAAGTAGAAAAAAGTCGAATGTTTGATTAGAAAAGTTCAAATCAAAAAACAACAAAATTAGGGAGGAAATAACAGTATGAATATTTCATGATACAGATAAAAGGAATTACAGAAAGATTATATGCATATGGTTGTAAAGAGAGCATTTGAAGAGCGAAACTGGATTATTATTATTGACAAAATGTGTTGAGGTATTAAAAAAGAAACTTTATAATTTGATCTCAAAGGAAAACCACCATAGTTGATTCTGGTGTTAAAAATTGATGAGTTCAAATATTTTTAGTTTTAGTAATGTAATGTTAGTAACGTCTGATAAGAATACGATACCAAATTTTTCAAACATAAAATAATTTTTATTCACTAAATCCATTAACTTAACGTCGGCCGAATCGAAGGTATGTGGTTTCGAGTTATCTTCTAACGTTCGATCTTCTTGCGAAGGTGTGAGGGATTCTCTTTATGCCCTCGTAGGTTGTGCGTTTATGTAACTTCCTGTTAACCGGTTGTATTATGTGCATGTATATATCCAAACTTCAGATGGGTTGACTTTCTTGTTTATATAGGTCTACCCATGGACACCAAACGATGCCCGATTTTGCACTTGGTGGCTTTGAGGCTACCTTCTTATTTAACCATTAGTGCTCCTATGTCCTTTGACTTTCTGGATTAGCACAAGATACAAACCTTACTTTGGTGTATATTCGGGTGAATCCGGTGCACACTGAGGTCACCACAAATCAAATCTTCTGGAATCAAAGTATTTCTAGGCATAGATCGCATACTACATTATTAACTAAATGAGTATGTCAGAACGGCAATATTTTCAAGTCTTTTTTAAGAGAAAAGAGATAAGCTCATATAAGAGACTTTCAATAAATTCTCACTTGAAGGTCGAGTGTATTTAATAGTTGAGATATTTATTAGTTGCCTATTTTCTACCGAAGCCAACGATAAGAATATGGTAGTTGGTTTCAAATGGAATGTTAAATTTTATCACCGCCATGCAAGCAAGCCTCTACTCGGAGATAGGAATGCCACACTACTTTCGACCATTACTCCCAGTGTGTCTTGTGTACTCAAATTTATTAAATCTCAAGAAATTAAAAATAGATATTTTTAGTGCAAGATTTCTAACAATTTCATCCCAATATTTCTTAAAATCTTTATCGCGGAAACTTGGCGCGCGTCGTTGGATAATGTCAAAGTCTGTTATCAAAAGAATACATCACAGAAGACATGCTGGCACCTCCCCACCACCCGATGATATTGATGGAGATGATTTGCATATCCTAACAAGAAATATAGATGAGAATTTGATCGCTTTCCTTGTAGAGATTCTATTCAATCTAAAACAAGGAATGGAGAACAGGTAAAGCTGAAATATCCATTAAAATGCCACTTTCAGTCTATATTGGAATGATTACTACCCGATGAGATGTGCATATATCAGCAAGACATATTTGAAACAACTGCACACAGTAATTCAATCCAACCGTCTGAATGAACAGATTCTAGCTTCTACAATTATCCTGCTATCTATTATTTAGATTAAATACAATAAAATATTTCGATATATGTTAACTAATTCTCTTCTTCCTCATTGCTGTGAGTGGCATGCCAAGACAAAAGGCGGTGACAGAACTCAAAGAAAAGTAAATACATAATTTTTTCAACATTATTATGAAGGCAAAGTGAACATTTTAAAAGTCTCAGTTTGAATTCGAATCCGATCCCATGAACCATTTAATGTACTAAAAAGACTAACTCTCCATCCTGACCTTAGAGTATGTTTTATAAACCTAGAATTTCAGCAATCGAGGAGTAATGTCTGACTTGTATCATTCAATAGCGCCAAAACAAAGCTAGTCATGTTTCATCATCACAGAGCAGACCCTAAGTTTACTTCAGTACCTGAGGAACTCTCAATGCGGGTCCTTATCGTGACCGTTTATTAGAACCCCCAGTGGAACACGTATATTGGTACCATTGCTAAAGATGCTGGTGAAATGGTCAATTCTTGAACCACTCCAGAAATTTTCTGGCTCTTTCTGCTATTATTCTGCGGTAGATTAGACAAAAATTGAATATTGCTACCCTATCTGTGCTGGAGCTGCCAAATCTTCATTGTCCAACGTGTTCAAAAACGTTTATTTTCAACCCTGCAGCCCTTTTCCAACAGACGCTATTTCAATGGTGGAATTGCCTAAGTTTTTCTATAGTGATATTATCTTCATTCCAGATGGTACCGAAAAGTTCCCGGTACTTTCAAAGAAATATTGATATTTGGTCAAATTTGGGGAATTTGGTCGAGCTGAGAACTTATCAGCAGCCTCACGTTTTATGTCTATTGTCTTTATCTATACAGATATTATCTTTAGGGTTTACACATTGTGTGGTTTCCACTTTTATGCATTAAGTAATATTAAGAGAAGCATTTAATGCAAAAACCACGAAATCTGTCAACTTTGCATTAATTCCCTTAAGAAAGATATTATCACTCCTTCCCTAAACCGCCTATAATTAAACTAATTAAGCAGACTGTACTGTTTTGCTTTGGCTGTACCCGGTCAGAATAAACAATAGATGGTTTGGGATCAGTGGTTGGACAAAGGATTATAAACAATTGTGTAAGCTTTTAATTCAAACGCTAAATGCAATTCTTAAATAAATTTAGCTCAGCTTAGAACTATGATTTGAAATAAAGCCAAAAAATGTCTTCCTTAACAGCCATTTTTTTCGAGTGTTAGAAAGTTCGATATTCACCGAATTTTATCGGAAAATGGACTTTATTTATAATAATAATAATAATAATAATAATAATAATAATAATAATAATAATAATAATGTTGATGAGGAGGAGGAGAAGGAGAAGGACAATAATAATAATAACAACAATAATGATGATGAGGAGGAGGATGATGATAATAATAATAATAATAATAATAATAATAATAATAATAATAATAATAATAATAATAATAATAATAATACGTGGTTGAAATTACAACGATAATGACGTATTTTCCGAAGCTCCTGAAAATTTAACGTCTTTTTTTCCGTAAAAACGTAAATATGAAAATTTGTTATTTTTACTATTCTGGCGTTTACACTTTTCTTTCCGGGTCCTGCCCAGGGACCTAAGGTTAGAAATGGCATCATGACACTTTCCACTGCAAAGAAAGAAAAAAAAATAATTACATAGATAAAGCCCTTTGTAAAGTGTGGGCTGTACTTGTCAGAACAATTTTTTGTATCTCTTTGAGGCATGGACTTCCAGGGATCCCTTCAATCAGCCTACTGGAATCTTTTCCAACCAGTCCAAGGGCTCCAACTACAACAGGGATTGTTGATGTTCCCATATGCCACATTTTTGAGATTTCTATTTCAAGGTCCTTGTATTTTGACAGTTTTTCGAATATCTTCAAAGATACATTGCAGTCTGCAGGGACTGCCATATCAATAAGGAGGCACTTATTTTGTTTGTGGTCTTTAATAACAATGTCTGGGTGGTTGGCTTTGATTGTTCTGTGAGTGTGTATTGTGTAGTCCCATAGAATTTTAACAGGTCCTATCTCCGTAACCGGGTCAGGGTGGTGTTCGTACCAGTTTCTTTCAGTTTCCTTCCCATAGGAGTTGAAAATTTTCCAGTGCAGATATTGGCCCACTCTGTCTTATTATTATTATTATTATTATTATTATTATTATTATTATTATTATTATTATTTATTTATTTATGTTATTTTATTTATCTGTTTTCTCTTTGAATGATCCTGATTGATTCAACTAGTTTTCTTATATTCCTTACAAACTCGATATCAATTGTAGATATTTTGAAAGAAAAATGTTTTTCTTAGAAAAACTACAATTTTTTTCTTTTAGAAGGACTACGATATTAGTTGTAGATAACGCTAAGTATTTTCGACGAGTTCAATCAATAAATTACTGAATATACAAATGAACGAACAAATGAATGAACAAATGAATAAATTTGGTATATAATTTTATGCAAAAAAATAAGTTATCAATAATGTTGTATTTTTTTATACTCTCCGATAAATAATACCACTGCATTCTTTAAGTTAATCAATAAAATATAATTTTTTTTTTAATTTACAGGGATGTTTTGCTTAATATTATCTTTAAAAAATAGTAATTATTTTTTTAAAGATTTCACAGCAGTGATACGTTGTCTTCGTATAAATTCTAAACTTTTTTAACCGAATGTTAACTTTTTCACTTTTATTTAAATGTTTTTGACAATTTCGTTAAAAGGGCTAGTAGGAGGTAGCAAAAATAATAATATATATTTTTTAATTAATAATTTTAATAATTATAAATATATAATCTATTATTGAAACATAATACACTCTAGTATAATAATGCTTTGTTTCGTTGAATAGCTTCTCTTACGTCTTTCTTTTTGAATTCCAATTACGCCTCTGTCTCTTGGCAACCCATCTAGGAGAAAGAAAACTCCAAAAAGCAACCCGCAACTCCAAATGGCTGCTCCGTTATGAGGACGCGAATGATCCTCTACATACTTCGGAACCCTGTGCCGGTAAACTTTGGGTGAACTTTTGGACTTCAGATCCCCACGGCCGGCATAATCTCAATGATGTCTCTGCAAATTCTCTAACTAGATCCACAACCATTCATTTAAAGAAAGAAAAGGTAAAATGGTCTCGTGAGGAGTAAAACCGCCTTATGACTGCATTGTATGAAGATTTACACAAACACCACTGGTCAAACATATGACATTTGTCAGGAAGAGGTTGGACAAGCAATTAGAAAGTACATTGACGAAAATAAACTGTAAGACGGTACATGATGAGAAATAACCGATTGACAAAAATGTTGAAATTAAAGATATAAAAAGAACTGCAAGCAAAATAGGTGAGAATGACGAGAATATAAAAGGAAACCAGAAATCAACATAAGAAATACTAACATTTACACAAAGTACAGATCATAACGAAGAATCTGATATAAACACGAATCTGTGTTTCAGATTAATACTGAAAGTTTAGAAGAAATTTGGGAAGGCGTGTGATCTTAGTCGCTCACAAGACAGCAATAAAACGTATACAAAACACATTGAACCGAATTATTTTACGGAAAACAAGAATAGTATACAAGACGACGAGGAAAAAAATCATGAAACATATCATGAAACATAAAATATTGAAATGGGTGAACGAGAACAACTCCCAAAATTACAACCAACAAAGCATAATCTCAAAACTATTAAAATCTCCAATGTATCATTAATTAATTCTGCATGAAGTGAACCTAGATTTAAGTTTCAACGAAGTAATATATGCATCAACAATAGCAGCAATTAAAAAATTAAACATCAAAGTAAAAAAAAAGGCAGTCTCACAGACATGAAGATCCACCTTGGAAAAGAAAAATAGAGAAAGAAATTGAACAACTTAGAAGTGAATTATCAATACGCGATGAACTGACAAGAGGAACAAATGAAAGGACTAGAAAAGGTAGAAAAGTCAAAAGAAAATACAAAATTAGGAATGAAAATGAAATCCTGTCAGCTAAGGAAAAAATAAAGCAAACAATATAACTGAAGGTTCAAAGAATCAGACGCTATGAAAAAGATCAAGATTCTACAGACAGAACAAAATCTTTCAAACCGACGCGAAGAAATTTACAGAGAAATAGACAAACAAAAAATTGAAGTGACAACGCTACCAACCCCAAAACAATAGAAAAGGTTATACAGTTCTGTATAAAAATATAGGCTTGCCCTGAAGAAGATATCACAGAAGTAGATTGGATTAGGCAAGAGGTAGAACGGATGAAAAATAAACCAGAACAAACCTGGGCCGGAATCGCAGAAGATTGTGTTGAATGTGCACCGGGAAAAAATACACACATGAAAATAAGAAATTGCCAATGATTCTACTGAAATTCCGGCATGGGCAAGCAAAGGAATTACTTTCTTTCTACCCAAGAATGGTGGCACAAATGCACCCCCAAAACTACAGACCAATTACATGACATTCCACTATTTACAAACTGTTGACATCTATTCTTACAAAACAGACATATTCCTTCTTGGAAAAATATGATATACTACCTCTTGAAAAAAAAGGGTGCAAACGTGTTTCTTACGGATGTAAAGACCAATTACTAATTAATAGGAGGATCTTTGAAATCTGCTTCATTACAACTAAAACTCTCTACCTGGATAGATTACTGTAAGGCATTCGATAGTGTACACCATTCTTGGATCTTAAAATCTTTAAAGATCTACAAGTTATTAATTTAATCAAACAAAGTAAGTCGATATGGAAAACAACACTTCACCTCAATGATGTAAATGGAGTCTGTAAATCTAAGAAACAACAGAGGACTATTTCAAGGTAGTTCTGTGTCTCCCTAACTAATTTGCATATCCCTAATAACATTAACAAGCAAACTTAACAGGACGGCATATGTCTAAGATATCTCAAATAAAATAAGCCATCTATTTTACATGGATGTCTTAAAGTTGTATGCTAGGAGTGACAGTGAGTCGGAAGGTCTCCTGAAAACAGTAAAATGTTTCAGTGATAACATTGGAATGGAATTCGGTTTTGATAATTGCGCTAAAGCCACAATTTTACGAGGGTCACTACAACAAGCCTCCTCTATTAGCTTAGACGCTGGGGTAACAATCAAAGATTTAGAGGAAAGAAGGGGCTCATAAGTACATCGGTGTAAATGAGGGTGAAAGATATCACCTTAAAAATGAAGGAAATAGCGCGAAAAGAGTACTATAAAAGGGTGTGACTGATATTAAGAACTGAATTGAATTCTCAGAACAAAATTAAGGTCATTAATAGGCTTACAATCCCTTGAATTGGAAATGATATCACACGAATTGATTCTAAAACAAGAAAGCTTTTTTCTAAGCCTAGCATGTATCATCCAAAGGCTGACTCTGTAAAGAAGGTGGAAGAGGTCTTATTCAGCTGGAATTGGCTTACTAACATACACGGAAACAACAAAGAACTGAATGAAACAATTAGTCAAAAATATACGAAAACAGAAAGAAAAAATATTCAATGATGAAAGAAGGTTGTAAATAGAAACTAGATTTACATTTAGTAGATTCTATAAAAAAATCAAAACAGAACCCAAGAAGCAACTGTTGCAATAAAAATATGAAAACCAAAGCCAAGTATAAAGTTCTTGAACAGATGAAACATGGCTGACAAGACAAACCTCTGCATGGTGAATGTCCAGAACGAGGCTAATAAAGCTGATGTGGATAAAGTTAACACTCAACGATGGTTTACGAGAATCTGGATTAAAGGCTGAAACGGAAGGCTTTATTCTTGCAGCGAAAGACCAGATTCTTTTCACTAGAAACTTTCAGGCAAATATTATGCATAACAGTGTGGATCCAAAATTCAGGTTCTGTGACAAATACCAGGAAACCAGAGACTATCTATTCTCAGGATGTTCTGTACTTGCGCTAAATGAATACAAAAATCGTCATGATAAAGGCAATAAAACTTGTCTATTAATTGATATGGCTTGCCCAACAGACTGTAGCATAGCAGCCAGAGAATTTGAAAAACTATCGAAGAATAAAGACCTGGTGATCAAAATAGAAAAAAACGTGGAAATTGAAAATAAGAATAGTACCAGTCATAGTAGGTGTGCTTTGAATGATAAAAAAGGAATACAACAACGCATTGAAAAATCATTGGAAATCCCTTAAGAGAAATACAAAAAATTGTCTTGATAAGTACAGTCCACAACTAAGACCTTTGTCCATATAACGCTAGTGATGTTATGTTAAAAAAACAAATCATGAAATGTAGCAATAACAACACATCACTGCCTGCCTTAGGTCTTCCCGCAGACTTGGTAGGTAGTGTGACCATAGCAGAAATCAAAATAATAATAATAATAATAATCAAGGTCAAAGAAGTTGACAAGTTCAAGAAATACACAGACCAGTTATCATTGAGGCACTGGAGTTCTCTATTCAAAAAATCGGAAAAGACTCCTAGTTTCGTATCTTCAGAAATCTGTGTTGCTTGGCACTGCAAATAGTTTATAAAAGTTGATATCTGTTTGAGGTTGTAAAGTTTGATGTATAATGCCCATGATGCAAGACCTCCGATTGAAAATGATAACCCGTGCGAAAGAAGATAATAATAATATCGCTTGAGTAAATAATATTATGGAATCATTGCATTGGATATGGTTGAATTTGACCGCCTGGGACAAACTGATAACCTATGGCCATGGGCAATGGGAATAAAATTAGCCTACGACCGTAACTTTTCATATATGACGCAGGATGAATTTTTAGCTATTTTTTTACCAAATATACCATCAGTGCTGACCTATTTGTACAGATCAGGCCGTAAATGGAGTACTGTTGTCATATCATGGTAGGGGCTACCTAGTCGTCACTTTCTAGTCTTGATAGAGTTCAAAAGTCTCTCTTAGTCCTTGTTGGGGAAGAATTATTTTCCACCCTTCAACCTCTCTCTCTCTCTCTCTCTCTCTCTCTCTCTCTCTCTCTCTAACACACACACACACACACACACGTACACAGCGGTGGATATGTGGCGAGCCTCTCACTGCTCTATCGCTACTTCCATGGAAAGTGCTCCGATGAACAACATTCTGTGGTTCCGCCGGGTCTAACCTTCACAACTAAGCTCCGCCATTCCACTTGCAATGTAACAAACCACACACACTCCCTCCGTATTCCATCATTGAGAAGTAAGTTCCACTCGAACAGCTTCATCCCGAGAACCACTGCTCTGTGGCATCGACTCCAAAAAGGATGTCTCCACGATCACTACAATCTTAACCTGTTTAAATCTAAAGTTAACCGTTATCTTCCTCTCTTAGCCATATAAACTACCCATTAATGTAACCCTCTACCTCGAGTGACTACCGGGCCTGGACTGGGAGAATATCAAAAACCCATATAGTCATTAACTAAGCATAAATAATTCTGGAACACCAGCAACAGTCATGGAGGATCTAGATAGCATATTATCACATTGGGATAGTTAACGAGGTTGCTGCCATAATAAACGCTATGACAGGCGCTTAATTCTACCGATCAGAATCACGTAGCAGTTATTCTGATGGTGGTAAAAGAAGAACCTGGGCACCAGTTTTATTCTCGTCTAAAATGGCTTCCGGTGCCTACTTTAGTCACTTAATCCGATATTACGCAAGACGGATCAGCGTACAAATTGATGTCGAACCGTCATTTTTATATCTTTCTTTATCCCGACCTTCTTATCTTTTACTTAACAGTTCGATTTTTCTCACTATAGCAGCATCAACATTACTACTACTACTACTACTACTACTACTACTACTACTACTACAGTAGATGCTAGATCAAAAACAAAATAGAAAAATGTCACTGGTACAGATTCATACACAAGTGAACATAAATAAACTGAATAAGAGAATAAAAAATAAATATTAGTGGGTATGAACGGTAATCCACTGGGAATTGTTCAAACGACTATATAGATGAATAAAAGTTCTTATAGTGAATAAAATTAAAAATATTTTACGATTTTAAAATTTAAATTGAGGACCCAACAGGTAAATTGTAGAGATTGGGGAAAAAAGGAAATATAGATTATTAATTATCATGTTTAAATCAGATGTTTAATGATTGTTGTTGATCGAGTCACTGTTACTCCGCTCAAATCTCAAGCGATTTTCTCTATCGTCGTTGTGTTCTCAGAACTCTCAATATTTCGTTGAGTTTTATTTTTTCCAATCTCATCTTTGTTATTTTTTAAAGGTGATTACAGCATCTGCATTACTTTTTAAAATGTTTTTTAATTATTTTTTAATATTTTTACCTCCTATTTCCTTCATTATTCTTATATTTTATTTCTTGTTCTTTTCTTTGTTTCTTTCTTTCATTCATTCTTGTTCCTTCTATTCTATTTTTCTCTTAGATATATTCTTCGTTTTTTCCTTCACATCTTATTCTCCGTCTTATTCTTTTCTTGATAACATCCTCCTGAAGACTTCGACATTCTCTTCAGTATTCTAAATAATTTTCGTAATGTTGCCGTCTGGATAGTTATGATTCCTTGTAGAATGTCTAATTCTAACTTTGTTGCAATTCTCATCGAGACTGCCTCAATCAGCACCACTGCCGACTTCAGATTCCACAATTATATTTTAATTTCTCACGCAAGTCCGTAATATTTTTCTTTCTTTTCATTTTATTTATATATGAAATCACAAACAAATTAAAATTCAAACAAATTAATTCTAATTATCTGTCTTCGAACAAAAGTGATCTGTTTTAATTTCAAAGTCCGTGATTTTCTTTCCACGTTGTGTTGTATAGCAAATCCTGACCTAGTATGTTGCCTTCAAGTTCGCATAAATGTCGTTGGGAAAATCACGAATGTGACAGACTTTCTCAGAGCTATGAGTTAAATACTAGAGTAGACTTGATTATCTAGCCTTGGGCGACAACTAATCCAAGAGAATGGAATCTCTGAATTCGAAATCGTGGAGAAAGCAGCGGAATACAATTCCACACCCTGCGAGAATGAATGGCATTTCACCGATAAAGCTTAAAAATAGTGGCTATAAATGCCCCGATATTAAATATAAAATAGAAAATAATAACCAGGAAAAAACAGAAATAGAAAAATCATTTGGTACACCACCACCCACCCCCCATTTAACCAAATGGTTAGTAGTAAGTTAGGTCAAAAGTTTCTTTTTTGATTATTAAACATTGTCTAAGTAATAATCTTCTTAGCAAGATTTTCAATAAAATTAGGCTAAAATTAAGTTATAGCTGTACTGATAGTCTAGAAAAAATTATAAAAAGCGTAAAAATAAAATTCTAAATAAACACTGAATCTAAAATAAAAATTATAGTGATACCAGAACGAAAATCCATATTATTAAAAATAATTATGTAAGTGTAGAAATCCCATAAATTGTCCATAGCAAATAAATGTCTTACTGAATCTATAGTTTACCAATGTACTATTTCATCTTCTGAAAAAACAGGTGTTAAAAAAGTTTATATTGGAAGCACAAAAAAAACTTTTAAATTTAGATGGTACCAACATCTTTCTTCTTTCTACAACAATGGGTATCATAACCAAACATCCCTCTCTAAATTTCTTTGGTATTTTAAAGAAAGAAATAAGAACCCCATACTAAAATGGAAATTATTTTTAAAAAAAACAAGAATTTGTATGTCATTAAATGACCCATGTCCTCTATGTCTACATGAAAATATATTACTAGATTTCTTAAAAATCAAGATTTATTAAATCAACGAAACAAACTAATTGTTTTTATAGTTATTGTACAATGTTTACATTAAAACATAGTTAATAGGATTTTTCGTAAAAAATCTATATATTATAATTATATATCCATTATTTGATAATATTAATTGTACATATAATATTTACTTAATTCCTTGATTTTTAATTATAACATTGACATGTCTAACGTACCATTGAATATAATATGTATTGTATTTTAGATCATAATAATTAAATATATGAAAAAAGGATTTAAGACGATCCTAAAGTATATAAAAAAAATAATATTTAAAAAAATAAGATGCCAGAATTAACCCATTGTTGGATACATATATCTTTCCGTATTATTTCATTGTATCTTATGAATATATTCTTAACCGGAAGCAATAGTGACATGTCTAATAGATAGATAGATAGATAGATAGATAGATAGATAGATAGATAGATAGATAGATAGATAGATAGATAAATAGATAGATAGATAGAGTTTTTATGCCATTACATCGGATAGATATATCAAGGACTTGTGTTCAATTATGTTGAATAGAGAGAAAAGATCGTTACATATGAACAGGTTATATGCAATTATATCAGATAGACAGATAGATGTGAATAGGTTATAGGCAATTTTATCAGATATATACAAAACAAATATAGATATGAGCGGGTTATGTGCAATAATACCGGATAACCGGATAGATAGATAGATAGATAGATATGAACAGGCCATATCCCATATCGGATAGATAGATAGATAGATAGATAGATAGATAGATAGATAGATAGATAGATAGATAGATAGATAGATAGATAGATATGAACAGGCCATATGCAATTATATCGGATAGATAGATAGATAGATAGATAGATAGATAGATAGATAGATAGATAGATAGATAGATAGATAGAACTTTAATTTTTAATCTTTTGCAAACGAGGTTCTAAGTGGTTTAATTCATAGTCGAGATTTCCGCTTCATAAGACGCAATAAAACCCGTTGATAGCTGTTCAAGCGTCATCCAATTCACTGATATAATGGTCTTATAATGGCATCGTCCCCATCGTCTTTGCCTCTCCATATTTTTGCCGCCACCAGAATTTTGCGTAGGCGTTGCGTCACAGGAGCTAGGCACCGTTCGATTTCGCCGACGTCAAGTATAAAACCCGACCTTTTCATCAATGTAAGTAAAAATTTACAGTTTTGTCTTGATCTACAAGTTCACAGATGCCAACAAATTAGTAATCTTGTAACCAATGTAATCATTTCCTTCAAGTTCACATCTTTATTTTGTCTGCAGTGGGAAACCCGGAGAAAAGCATCAGAAATTGCTGCTTTCTCATATGCGGCTACTTCATCTTGTGCATAACGAATGTATTTTTCTAGAGTTGATTTCTACACCACCAACTCATGGGATGATTATTTTATTCATGTCTCCCTGAATACAAGAGATTGAATATTATAATGATTTGCTTCTTTAAAAATATAAGTTAAGAAATAAGAAACCAAACCTACATTACAAACGTAAGCTCGAGTATCTTCATATTTACAAAGACGCAATAATGTCAGTTTTTCTAACTATTTAACCTCAAGCAAGGTAAAAAAATAAAAGCTACTAAAATACTAATTTTGAGTGAGGGTGTAAGAATATGAGAGAAAAATACATTATTTAAGAGCGAGAACAATAAAAGAATAGGAATTAAGAAAAAGAAGATAACGATTGACATTGCATTTAAATTTTTGAAAGTCAAATTTGACTGGAAAGCAAGAAACCGGAAGAGAGTTCCACAAACGAGAAGTGCGGGTGAAGAAACTCTTAGCATAGAACTTACGGTCACAGCTAACCATTTCATCTGTAGAATAATAGGATTTTGTTATCAATCTAGTACTGCGATTAATTTCATAAAGTCTAGGTACGAAAGAAGAAAGTCCATTAATACAGTTACGGTGAAAATATTTCTAGAAGAAGCAGAGGGGAAGGTACGTTACGGCGATGGGGAGGTGAGTGAAGCCAAGATGCCGGTTTCAATTTATCGATCACGATTCTTTTCTTTTCTTTTAACAAAGTCTACCTTCTTTTTTTCTTCCTTTCGTTACTTGCTCTTCCTCGAAGAATTCATAGAACATATACAAATGGTATCACACATACGCGCACACACGCATACGTGCACACACACATACGCGCACAGACACATACGCGCACACACACATACGTGCACACACAGAAGCGCAGTAACATTGCATATTCTTCTTTGAATTTGATCAAAAATCTCTAAATACATAGCAGAAGTACCATACTAGACGTGGTAGCATGGACGAATGTTAGATTTATAAATAATCAAGTTAGATTTTAGCGAGAAAAATTGTCTAGCACGACACAGTGATTCTATCAGCAGATATAGCAATTGATTCAATCATTCCATTTCGTCAGTGGAAAACGTTAACCCGAGAAGGCGAAATGAGTCATTCGCCTGGAGGGTTAGCATCAGCCGTGGTAATGGATGGTACAAAAGGTTCATCCAGACGATTAAAATAGAGCAGTTTCGTTTAGGAGGCATTGAATTAACAAACCTTTCACAGTTAACAGCTGATTGTAGACCGTTTCTGAGATCAGCTGCCAATTTGAACTCACCATTAAGACAGGAGTAAAATAGTTGTAGCATCAGCGTAGATACAGAGTTGAGAACTGATCATATCAGGAAGGTCATTGATGAAAATTAGACACAGCGCAGATCAAACGGTAGAGCCCTGGGGAACACCGGCATTAATGTAAAAAAATCTAGAAGAGTGACCATTCAAGACTACTTTCATTTCACGATTTGATTTTCAATGATTTCAACTGGTGTCAAAATTTGTCAAAAATGCCGTTAAGAATTGTTCATAATAATATAAATTCGTGATAAAATGTTTACTCGTTAAATAACACTTGTTTTAAAAAGAAACAATCAATGTATACCTCGACTTATCTTAAAAAGTAAACAAATATGTATTCTAGTAAATGAAGATAATAAATCTACAATAATAAAATAAAAATTATAATCATATAATAAACAATAAATAGAATAAGAATAAATAGATAAAAAAATAACCATTAGTTCTCTTAAAAAACTAAAATCGCTTCCTTGAAGCAATGAAAACCCCATCCATTCACTACGACACCCAGCCTTTCTTTTCATTCAGTATATAATCCCATCAATGATTACGAAAGAGGACAAATTAGAATTTCGCCCTTTAGCAGTAAACAAGAAAATATCATTCTCAGCGGGAGTTTCTTTTTCATGAGTTGACGGCACTCTTTCCAAACATATTTCGGTTCTGCTTGCAATATCTGCTTTTAAGTAACATAGCAAAACAGCTGACCAACCAACATGAGTTTTATTCATCAGACATGTCAACAAATATTTACATTTTTATTATAGAATGCATAATACTATTCGGAATTTTTCATCAACCAGAAAAAATAGCTCAGTGGTATACTCAAAAAAAGAGGCAAAAAGATTTGCTTTTCATCCACTTGTTTGTTGAATATCATTAACATAAGTTCATTTCATTCCAGCGTAGAACGAGATGAGGAAGAATGTATTACACCAATCTTCCAAGAAGAGAAGAATTATCAAGCCTCAAATAAAATCTGATATTCAGCCCAAATATGAATTATATTTATTCCCCGGAGACGTTGCTTCTCGTACAGATATATCATACATTCGTAGGCTATAACTTTACTAGTCGATCCAAAATTTCCTAAACTTCAATAATATAAAATGAAAGAATATTATGTGATCGGGACTGCTTCGACTAAATTGCCACCGTATGGCAGGTATTTAGAAAATGATACACACTACGAAGTGCTTTTTTATGCTTTCGATTTCCGGCCTCATCCTTTTTTCAGCCCTTCAAAAGAACTGACATGTGATTATTTATCTGAATTCTTAAATGAAGTATTTCCATTCTTAATTTTTAATTTTTCACACATTTTTCATTTTGTTCTTCTATTTGCTCACAATATTTAAGTCGATGTACACTACGACCATTAAAGTAAACACTATGAAATCAGCAAAAAATAAATAACCCGTTTACATGGATGGCGTTTTCACTCATTTGGATACAGAATTTAATGAATCGTACAATTTTAATTCTAGAGCCATACTGCTTCCACTCATTCAACATTTATTCACTTCAAATTACCACCCAGTAGTAGTAGATGTCGTAGTTGCTGGCATAATTTTAAGTTGTATATATTCATATATCATCTGTGATAAAAAAGATTCCTAATCTTTTTTTTTTTTTAAATTGTCAAAACTATTTTACGAATACGCATTAGGAGTTGTTTGAGCCTGATTTACTTGCACGATTTGATTCGCACAGTTAATCAAAGACATTTTGGCATCGAACTTTTCACATCTCGCCCACTTCTTACCTATCTAGACGTAAGAAAAGGTGTAAATATGTCTATGTATTTAGAGATAAACACTAGCATAGACTATATATATATATATATATATATATATTACTTTTATATAAAGGACGAAGACAATTGGCACCTATATCAGGTTCTATAATTTTCGTGTGTGACTGACTCATCATCCATTTTAAGCGGACAAAACTTGGACATCTTCAAGCCGTTGTATATTTTGGCTTTCTCTCGCAAGAGCTACTTCAGTCTATCGGCTCGGATTAATACGAACTTTGGAGTTTTTATTTTTTTTTTTATCGTTTTGTTTTCATAAGGCCTGTGTTTTAAGAAGAGACCAGAATATTCTGCGTTGGCTGCCAAAATGTAAGACGCAGCAAGTAGAGATGGAAAGAGAGACGGAACGAGAGAAAAGACTAAGAAAGAAAGAAAGAAAGAAAGAAAGAAAGAAAGAAAGAAAGAAAGAAAGGAAGAGGGAAGGGCAAAATACCAAAATGAAAATCAAATCAAGTAACGTGTTGCAATTTTTAAACGACTTCAAAATGCAGAACGCAATTGAGAATAAAAATACTGCGGCCATAGTAATTGCGAATAAAAATAATTGATGATGATGGTGATGATGGTGATGATGAATATGATGATGATTTGATGACGTTGGTGATGATAAAAGAAAGACAAAGACAATGAAAATTTTATGCTAATCGTGATGTTCGTGATGGTTGTGATGGTCTTGAGGAACATCACATTAAAACGATATTAACATTACGCTATTATAAATAAATTTCTTAGATAAAGTCTTCTTAATATTATTATTATTATTATTATTATTGTATCTGACGTCATGAAAGACGCATGGACATTTCAGCAGGACACATTCACAAAGTAATTGTCAAGCACGTAATATTTATATTAAGCTACGAATTCATTACAAAAGCACTTTAGCTATGGCATAAAACATTTCTGGAAATAATTAGTACAACTGTACATAAAACAAAAATTGCAGTAATAATAATAATAATAATAATAATAATAATAATAATAATAATAATAATAACAACTAGGAATTATCAAGCACATATACTAAAATACTGTGTTAGCCCAAGATGCAGATTCTGTGACAAATATCCAGAAACCATTGATCATCTTATATCAGGTTGCACGATATTGGCACCCACTGAATATAAAACCCGGCATGACAGAGTGGGCCAATATCTGCACTGGAAAATTTGCAACTCCTATGGGAAGGAAACTGGAAGAAATTGGTACGAACACCACCCTGACCCGGTTACGGAGATAGGACCTGTTACAATTCTATGGAACTACACAATACACAGTGACAGAACAATCAAAGCCAACCGCCCAGACATTGTTATTAAAGACCACAAACAAAATAAGTGCCTCCTTATTGATATGACAGTCCCTGCAGACTGCAATGTGTCTTTGAAGATATTCGAAAAACTGTCAAAATACAAGGACCTTGAAATAGAAATCTCAAAAATGTGGCACATGGGAACATCAACAATTCCTGTTGTAGTTGGAGCCCTTGGACTGGTTGGAAAAGATTTCAGTAGGCTGATTGAAGGGATCCCTGGAAGTCCATGCCTCAAAGAGATACAAAAAATTGTTCTGACAAGTACAGCCCACACTTTACGAAGGGCTTTATCTATGTAATTATTTTATTTTTATTTTTTTTGCAGTGGAAAGTGTCATGATGCCATTTCTAACCCTAGGTCCCTGGGCGGGACCCGGAAAGAAATGTGTAAACGCCAGATATCAAAGGAAATAAAAATAATAATAATAATAATAATAAATGGAAATCTCAGAAATGTGCTACATGAGGACATCAATAATTCCTGTTGTAGTTGGAGCCCTCGGATTGATTGGAAAAGATTCCGATAGACTCAATGAGGGATTTTTGGTAGACTATGCCTTCAAGAAATACAAAAAAATTGTATTCGCAAATACAACTCACACATTACTAAGACCTTTATCTATGTAAAATGTGTGTGATCTCAGAGGTTTCTTTTTTTGCGGGGGGGGGGGGGGCAGTGTATACAAGAAATGATCGATAGAAGATCTCATGAAGCTATTTCTGACCTTAGGTCTCTTGTTGGAATCCGGAAAGAAATGTGTATACAAAAGAAACCCAAAGAAATAATAATAATAATAATAATAATAATAATAATAATAATAATAATAATAATAATAATAATAATAATAATGAATGCTTTGATGCGACTGAAAACATGGTACTCATGTTTTCTGATCGTAACTGATTGTAGATGTTAATATTTGTTCATATTTGTTTGCTTTTCTTTTCTTGAAGAATGAAGATGGGCCACAGTAAATATCCCGTTCAATATCGACGATTTGTTTTGCCTGAAACCTTAAACAGTTACACATGTCCACTAGAGGCTGATTACACTGTGTAAATAAAGTTCACGTGAGGGAGTAATGAAGGCTGGTGCCGAGAGGATTGTTTTCTTATTTGTAAATTTGAAGGATGGGGCAGCCAAGGTGACCTGGGAATCATGTCTTGATAACTGGTAACATACTCAATCAGAGAACGTCTCAACCGACTGTGTTAGCCAAAATGAAGGCATTTCTAACTTAGCTCACCTTCAAGGTTATGCATTTTATTTTATCAAAACCATCACCATATCGCGCACATTTGACTGTTGGGCATGTGCTTGGTATACCCTTATCACACTGGGTGTCATGATGTGTAACTTGAGCTTCGAATATTTGTATGCCAGCGTCCCTTTGTCGGCGGTCTGCTTCCTCACTTACTATTACTACTACTACCACTACAACTACTACGACCACTACAACTACTACTACTACCAATAATAATATAATGAAAAAACGTTTTTGACAATGTTAAACAATATTTTTAAAAAATGTCTTCAAGTTATATTTAAACATTTTTAAATTATAAAAATATACAAATCAACAAAAAATTGTTGAAAAATCTTTAAAAACGTTTTCTTGAAACATTGTTTAACATTGTAAAACACTTTGTTTTCTCTTTTCCTTAACCTTTATTTAAATTCCGCTCTTCTCTTAACTGTTGAAAAATATTGGAAGAGTTATGTCAACCATTTTGTTTAATAATAATAATAATAATAATAATAATAATAATAATAATAATGTCGTCGTTTTACTAAATAATATTATCATGGAGCCGAGCTAAATAGAAGTGACCATCTGAGATAAAAATTAGCTTACTGAAGGCTCCTAACCTCGCATATATGACACAGCGCGATATTAGAGCAGTTTTTAAAAGATCTTCAAATACGGTAATTTCTTTACTTGTCTTCTACATTCCTTAGTTAAGAGTAAACACCAAATATGAAGGATTACTCTTAATTTTTGATTCGTATTTCTTGCGACTTATGTTGCTCTTTACAATATTTTAAAATGCTTCATCTAAAACATTCAAATGCTATTACTTCTAATACTACTAATCTAATATACACAAAGGTCGCAATTCAACAATTATTATTATTATTATTATTATTATTAGTTCAATATTGATAAAATAAAAGAAGAATATAAGCCTAACGAAAATGCAAAATCACTGATGATACCATTCTGAAGAATTTCAGACATTTATTCTCTATTCAATTCATCGTCATTAAAAGCGCTACAATGTTTTGCTTCCAATATCAGAAATTGTCATCTTGATTCGTAGAAGAAATTTTAAAAAACACGACCGTAAAATACTTCAGAGATTTTCTAAAGGATGTCGACATTATTTATTCTCTGTTAATCCTGTTTTGCTATGGAACCTGTCGGACGATTCCAGATGAGGGAAAGAAAGAAATTCAGCATTAAAGTGAAACAACAGAACAAATTTTATTCAGTAATTTGTTAACATACATTGTTCTTTCATAGTGGAATTTTCCTTTATTCTTTTCTCACTTATGTGAATATTTACTTGTATATAAAAATAATGATTCTCATCAAATTTCTGCCTAAAGCCATGAAACACCAGTTCATTTTATAACCACTCATCATTCCCTTCGCGAGCCTAAAGTATAAAAGATAGGATTCCAGTTCAAAGTTTTCAGTTGATTTTTATCTCATCAACCAACATACACTGAACACACAAATTCCACTTCCACTAACCTTGTCTATTTCCAGTACTCGTCTCAACTAACTGCGACTTTTCTAGTCGGTACAAGAAACTTAGAATTTCCAACAATACAGGCTTCATTAGATTCTTTGAAACGTATGTGTGTCAATTCTGCAATTTACAGTTCCTCGTTTGCCTTATTTTGCCAAAGTGGAAACTTTCCACCACGACACATTTTATTTGTAGTATTTTTATTATTTCCTTGGATTTCTGCGGTATACACATTTCATTCTGGGTCCCAACCAGAAACCTAAGGTCAGAAATGGATTCATGACATTTTACACTGATCATTTTTGTAAAAAAAAAACACAAAAAAAACTCTGATCTCACACCTTTTACATAGATAAAACTCTTTGTAATATGCGAGCTGTACTTGTGAGTACAATGTTTTGTATTTCTTTAAGCCATGGGCAAACAGGAATCCCTTCGATGAGTCTATCGGAACCTTTTCCAATAAATCCAAAGGTTCCAACAACAACTGCAATTATTTATGTCGTTATGTGCCACATTTTTTATATTTCCACATCAAAATCCTTGTATTCTGAGAGTTTTTTGACGATCTTCAAAGATACGTTACTATGCAGAGAGAGTCATGTTAATAAGAATGCACATTCTGTCCATGTGGTCTTTGATCACGATGTCTGGGAGAATATCTTTGATTGTTCTGTCTGTGTGTATTGTAAAATCCCATAAAACAGTTACAGGTCCAATGTCTGTAACCGGGTCTGGGTTATGTTTATAACAGTTTCTTGCAGTTTCCTTCCCGTAAAAGTTACATACCTTCCAGTGCAGATATTGTGCCATTCTATCATGAGTTCTATATTCAGTGGGTGATAACAATGCAACGTGACACAAGATGGTCAATTGTTTCTGAATATTTATCACAGAATCTGCACACACACCATTATTTTTTAGTATGTTTGCTTCGTAATTTCTAGTTAGCAAACATCGGTCCTGTGCAGCAAGAATTAAAACATTGGAATTCAGCTTTTAACCCTGCAATACATAACGACTGATGGGTACAGGATTTGTCTACATCATCTTCTTTGGTACGGGCTGAATCTGTGCCTTGCCATTGTTTTTGCACTTAGTACATTGCATTTCCTTTCTTTTTTAGGTTCTTTGGCGCTGTAGTAGGTCGAGTTATTATTATTATTATTATCATTATTATTTCTTTTCATTTCTGTTGTGAACTCATTTCTTCCCGGGTCCCGCCCAGATACCTAATGTCAGAAATGGCATCATGACATTTTCCATTGAGCAATTAAAAAAAACATATACACGTTTTTTACATAGATAAAGCTCTTGGTAAGATGTGGGCTGTACTCTTGAGAACAATTTTTTGTAATTTTTTAAGGCATGGGTTTCAATGAATCTATTGGAATCTTTTCCAATCAATCCGAGGGATTGTTGATATTCTCACGAGACACATTATTATTATTATTATTATTATTATTATTTGTTTTTAGTGGTCTTATGAAGCAACACCATTATTTTAATAAATTGTTTTGGGACATTCTGTTTTTGTTTTTAACTCTGCTTCAGTGACGGAGAATGCGATATGACGTCATAAGTGTCGATATGAAAATGAGAATAAACGAAACGACTTCGTTTTTGGTTACAATTCAACGCTGTGTCCCATCCAATCTCAGTCTATGGTGGCTGCCAAAGAATAGAGTAACCAGGTCATTAATACTTCTTTGTTATTGTCAACACACAATACCAGGTCCCGTATAACTGAGAAAGGATATGAATGCTGTCTGGTATTACGCACTCACCTAGAGATTCATTGAAAGACAAACACGTCATAATACTCCCACCCCCGAACCTTGAGATAATTCTTCTTCTTAATAATGCCATGCGTGATACATGACTGATGAGGCAGATCTTTTACCGCAGTAGGTTGCCATTTCTTTCTGCGGTAGACCAGTTGCCATCCAAGGCTATAGAACCCGGTCTGTCCGGCTATTTACCCATAGCTGGTGGGAGAAGAAGAGGATTCATAACTTTCCCAAGACTGGAATTCGAACTCGGCTCTCAGATTCCTCAATCCGAGCCGCTATCCATTACTCCAACGTGACAAATTAAATCAGGCAAAACGAATCAAACCATAATTTAAAAATGAACGCCTCCGATGCTCTTTCGGGTCAACTTCTTGGAATGTTTTTTTTTCTTTGTTTTGTTCGTGTCTATATCTAAATATTATTTTGGGCAAAGGGAAATATTGATAGTACTGATGTTTCCTCTCCCTCCCTCCCTCTCTCCCCTCTCCCTCTCTCCCTCCCTCCCTCTCTCTCTCTCCCTCTCTCTCTCTCTCTCTCTCTCTCTCTCCTGTCATCATCAACGTTTTAATAATCTATCTTACATGTCTATAAGTCTACCATTCTTCCATAGTTAGAAGATTGCTGCCACATATGGTACTTACTTTGAGCTCCTTGATAAGACACAAAGAAGAATCAGCAATATTATCGGTCCTAATCTGGCGTCTCGGTTTCAGTCACTTTTCCACCGCTGTAAAGTTGCCTCTCTTTCCCTTTTCTATAAATACTTTTATGGTCATTGTTCGGATGAGCCATTCGCTATTGGTACCTAGACTCCTTGAATTTAAGAACAATACTAAACTAGCGACGAGATCTCATCAGTTTACAGTTGAATTAGCTACATGTAACCGTAAATTTTATGTTAACAGTTTCTTTTCTCGCACTTATCACTTGTGAAACTCTTTCCCGGCTCCATGCTTTCCAGCCAACTTTAATCTGTAAAAATTGAAATGCAATGTCAATCGCTATCTACTCCCCTCCTGATTAATCTTCTTTTGTTCTTACCTCTTAGCAATGTAACTCTTTCACACCCACTAACCCCTTGTGTCTCAGTGGCTTTATTGTCTTCCATGGAGTGAACACGATAAAGTTTTTTTCTATAAGACACTTTCCGATGTTCACTGGTTTCTGTACGAAAAAAATGTCCTTTCATGATGTTTGTTAAAATGTTCACGCGACAACTCACCGAAGAGTAATTTTTGCACTTCTTATTATTTTATTTATTCCAGCTACTTTCCGATATCTTATGGCAGCAAATGGCTTCAAGGATTTTTTTTTTCATTGTGCAAAATGCCACATTTATATAAATCATAGCTTGTTAATTGTTAGATACTGCAAATTATTTTCATTCGCAAGATCTTTCAGTAATGTTTTGCTGTGTACAAAAAAAAGGCTTTTGTGTTTTTTCTTTTTATTCATGATTTATACCCCTCTTTTACATATTACGAGGTCTGCAGATAACATTGAGACGTGAAACTGACAGTCACCATGAAGTGTTGATTCCTGTGCCGACAGTGTATATACCTATATCTCTATATATTGCTGCGGGAGTCACCCCCTTTTGTTGCGAGGTGTATGCGTTTTTAGTAAATATTTAATAGTTGCTACTACATTTGTCCCACAAATAATATTGGTCGGACTCATGTCAGTACGGGTAAAACAGGATCAAGTTTTTTCATTCTAAATATATAAATATTGTCATATTTGATAAGAAAGATGTAAACTCAAACGTGAAACAAAATATTGCAAAGTTGTTTTGTGATTTTTGCTTTGGAATTGTGACCAACAATGAAAAAGAAAATCGAAAACACTGGCAAGATAAGAAGAAAATGGTTTCAAGAATGTCATAAAAACAAATTCGAGAAAATCTAAAGTAAGAAAAATAAAGGATTGATCAGGAAGAAAATATCAAGTCATTTTAGATATTAATCCAATAGAAAATGTCTGTCTCATCTTTCAAAGATATATGAGAATGGAAAATAAAATTCAGAGAAAAAGCTATGTGCGAAGCAATAAAAGCCACTGAAAGTAACGTTAATATTGAAACAATAAAAACAATAAAATATTGAAACATTAAATATTGAAACAATAAAATATTGAAACATTAAAATATTGAAACAATAAAATATTTAACAGAAACAACTTAGCATGCAATATAATGAAAAAGTAAATTATTCAGTTATATGAGATATTTTCTTAATAAAACATGTCTATATATTTTGTATTTACATTATTAACATTATTCGGACTATTCTCATCTTTGTCGCCATATTTATTACAACGTTTTGGCCGTTTTACGCTCCGGCCTTCTTCAGATGGTTGGAATGTTGAACTGAACCCTTTATTTCGATCACTGAGGTAGACTGTTCTAGTTCCACGTGCCATGTTTTAATGGATGTCAGTTATCAGTTATCTCCTGTTAATTCCCCTCTGAAAGTTCTCCACTGCCTTAACCGGTTATTGAACTCACACTCTGTCACTGGATCTAACCAACGCCTTTATCCACTGTGCCATGTGTCCTTGAGGTGAATTTCTGGGTATTATAAACCAAATGTCTTCAGCAACCATTTTTACCAGTGCTCATATTGCATTTTTTGCTGTTATCAAAACTGTTTTTACCAGAGCTCATATTGCAACTTTGTTGTTATTATCGCTTTTCTCTGGCACTCCTTATTACTGGTTCCCATATTGTATTCATTTCTATGCTTGGTCAGCTCAGGAGATTTTTGTGGCCTAGCATATGTGCTGATTCCTTAAGTTTACGAATTTTCCAATGGTGTTCCTTGTCTATGATGTCAACCTGATCCCACAGAGGGCGGTGATCTCCCTTCTCCCTCCATACGTGGTCAGCCACGCCTGATTTTTCCACTTCCCCTCGTGTTACAGCGTTCTGGTGTTCTTGAAGCCTCACCTGAAGCGGGTGGCCTGTCGCTCCTTTATATTTCTTTCCGCAGCTGCACGGAATAGTGTACACACAGTCTTTAGTCATGTTCTCCTCTATGGGGTGGGGTTCTTACTCGCGAGAGATATCTGCGAAGTGTCTGATGTTATATGGACCACAGATCCTTTGTATTTTCTCTGATAACCCCTTCACATAAGGCAGACAGACTGTTTTTTGAGTGTTGTTGTCCTCCTCCTCCTCCTCCTCTTCTTGTACCTGCCTATCCCAGTTTTGGGGGGCTGCTGCCATGTACCCAGGGTAGTTGTTACGTTGTAGGGTACTACTTATACTGACCAATTCTTTATCTATTGTCACTGGGTGGGTCGCCACTTATGACTTTTGCTCGGTGTTGTAAGCAGCGGACGATCCCTTTCTTTACGCTGTATGGATGGTGGGAGTTGAAATTGAGGTACTGTCCGGTGAATGTTGGTTTATGGTATACGGATGTCTTGAACCCCTGCTCTGTTTGATATATTAGAACATCCAGGAATGGGAGTGTGTTGTTACTCTCTTTCTCCATTGTGAACTGTATCGAAGGTCTTATTGAGTTCACATAATCCAGTAGAACCTGAACATCTTCCTGGTGTGGCCAGAGTATGAAGGTGTCATCTACGTACCTTAACCATATAGTTGGCTTTAGAGATTCTAATGCCATTTCCACAAAGTATTCCATGTATATATTCGCCATTGCTGGTGATAATGGCGAGCCCATTGCTAAGCTCTCATCCTGTCGATATATGTGTGATCCCATTCCAAAGTGTGTTGTTTGTATACAAAAAGACATTCCAACCACCTGAAAAAGGCCGGAGCGTACAACGGCCGAAACGTTGTAATAAATATAGTGACAAAGATGAGGACAATAGCCCGAATAATGTAAATAATGTGCATAATACTTCATCTCAGAAATATAGACAGATATTTTGTATTTATTTTAAATAACATTTTCTGTTGCATTTTGCTGGCTTAATCAAACCTGACATGTCAAAAACCAGTTATTTTCAATATTATTTAATAGAAACGGGGATATTATGTGCTGAAACGTAGATAATTGTAATTGGACCTTCTGTAGATTTTACAAACGTTATTAAGAATATATATATTAAAAAAAGTTATTTCTGATGCTTCAAAAAGCTTTTCCTGTGTAATGTTGACGAGGTGCTAAGAACTGCACACACAAACACACACGCGCGAGCGCGCAAACGTATACAAACATGTTTCTCGTCAACCTTTTACATTCCCACTGTCTTCTCCTTCTGCTTACACACACACACACGCAAACGAACATATACACATAGAAAATATATGTGTGTGTGCTTTTTGTCTATGTACTTGTCTACATCTTTGTGCATGCATACATATATATATGTGTGTGTGTATCTGTGTGTGAGTGTATATATATGTGCGTGCGTGTGTGTGAGTGTGTATATATATATATATATATATATATATATATATATATGTGTGTGTGTGTGTGTGTGTGTGTGTGTGTGTGTGTGTGTGTGATAGGTTAGGATCAAATACAGAGTAAATATCGATCGGCATCCGACAAAATGACATAATAAGAACAAATCGGAAATGTTTTTCAATGTAACATGTTTCGCTTTTATTAAAGTTTCATCAGACAATGAAATATGCCGAAAAAGAAGAAAGATTCTTTTTTTGGGGGGGGTCATTGGTTAATCATGTTTCACATGAATTCGACTAGTTAAACAAACGTTGCTATAATTTGTAGCGTTCCGAATTCAAGGAGAGACGACGCGTCCGCCCGAAGTTCCAATAGAATAATGAATTCTAAACAGTAACTAAAAAAAATCGTAAATAGTGCTTTATGTATGTAAGTGTATAATAATTCTAGTATGTCTATGTCGGTTTCAGATCATGATGTATATTGCTGTGTGTGTGTGTGTGTGTGTGTGTGTGTGTGTGTGTGTGTGTGTGTGTGCATATATTTAAACAAATAAATTAAATTCAAATGACAAGTTCGGTCTGTTTCATTTTTATTGCATTTTTCCGATTTCTGAATCTGTTCTTCACATCCGGTTGAAAACTGTGGCCAAACCATTCAAGTGACATGTTTTTTGTTTTTTTATTTTTTGTTTTTTGTTTATTTTCGAGTATTTTCGATCATCTCAGCCATCATCAGAAACGAAATGTTATCAGTATCACAAACAAGTTGTTGGATACATCCGGGCATTTTTTTCAGACCCACACGCGTGACTCCTTATGTGCAGAACTATCCTCTTCACGCAAATGATTTTTCTCTAGAGTGAAAATAAATTTATTCATTCTTTGGAAATTGTTTTGTCGACGTTTCTGATACGAAACTGAACAAATATGGACTCTCGAGAAAATTCAATCTGAGTGGAGGAGATAAGCCGCCTTAAATAGCATTAAAAGTGCATTGCTTTCTGTGAAGTCTTTTGATATTTTTATATTTCAGTTTCAAGTTGACTTAACTGAGATGGACATTTTTCAAGTTTTTTATATGACAATGTTTTAAATCTTCGACCTTGAAATAAAATTAGGGAGGTCCAGAACGAATTAGAAAACTAAAAACAGACTAGGAAAGAATTGTTTGAACAGATTCAAAATCATCTGAACCACGCAATGTTTTAATTCGATGCTTCGTTCCTCATTGTTATTCGTTTGATCCCACCTTTTGGTCTTTAATCGAAACAAAAAAGGTGAGGATGCTCGTCTGAATAAATTATTGAGTCAAAAAGCTATTTTAATAAAGACAACTTATTACAATATGAAATCATGCAAAACTACCGAGATGTGGTTTAGCATGAAATGGCGTCTAATGTGATGGTTAGTAAACTTATTTCACATGCCGTGTAGTTAGTGTTGTGACTTCGTACAGAAGATGGGAAGTTGTGGAGGCCAGTGACTGCCTACATCGGGATAGGATATGGCACATAGTAAGTAGGTTCTTATTTTGTTACCACCTCAAGCAAATCGAACTTTCGGCGTGTGTGATGCATCAAACAACGGTCCCTCCGTTTTGATGTTATCGATCAGCGTCACGCGTTTACTTTCAAGAAACCGCATTTATTCTCCCTTTCATCAGGAATTCCTATACACTATCCCTCTCTCTCTCTCTCCCTCTCTCTCTCCCTCTCTTTCTCTCCCTCTCTCTCTCTCCCTCTCTCTCCCTAAATCACTCGCTAGCCTACTCCCTTATATATGCGTGTGCGTGTGTGTGTGTTTTATTTGCGTTCCCTTCGTTGTTAATTCACCTCGCACTGGTCATATGCCATAAAAAGACAGACTTATTTGGAATAATTTCACGCCACACTCACGCTGGTCAAGATTTCTTAAGCTTTACGTCGTCACATTTGATCTTGATTCTATGAACAAGTGTGGCTTCGTGTCAGACATCTATGTTTTTACATCAAATAAAGTACACTCATTTTAGAGCAGTGGTTAGCAACCTAAATTGTAGTGAGTGTGATCCACACTAGGTGAACTATTTTTAGGATGCCTTCTTTTGAATGTAAGTTAAGGAATCACATTAAGAGCAAAATAAGAGCAAAAATCTTCCCAATTACGTTTTCCGTCATCACTATCATTAAGTGCGTTGTCGCAACAAGAAAATGGATGATTCTTCACTCGCTGTCTTTTATCCTAACTTGTATTTTCCATCTTTGAGTAAAATTGTCTATTTATTTTGTTTGATTCAAATGTTTCACCAGTAAATTTTAGTAAATATCATGAAATGGCATCGATAGGATTCTGAAAATAATCTCAAAGCTCATTGTCATAACAAGAACAACATGAAATGAGGCGACATTATTTGCTTAAAATGATATCTTATGCACTGGTTTTTCAATTATTTATTTTTTGAATGATAGGAAATGAAATTAATAGAAACGTAAGGCATATACGCTTGTGAAAATTTGTATAGATATATGGTAATGGTAGAAGTAAGGGTTAGTAATAGCCGTTTCCTTTCAAGGAAACAGTAAGCATTCACTAACTGAGCAACCAGTGCTGCTTTACGATGAAGTTCATAAAATCTTTCTTTTAAAACAATTTTTTCAGAAAAATAGGTTTTCACCACCGCCCCACCCTGCCCCAACCCCCCACCCCAGTAGCTGCTATTGCTCTTTCCAGTATTTGATGGTGGCGGCCTTCCTAACCAATTCTGTGAAGTAGTGGGAAATGCCAACATCTGAATTATGGCATTAGAGATAGATAGATAGATAGATAGATAGATAGATAGATAGATAGATAGATAGATAGATAGATAGATAGATAGATAGATAAGAAGAGAATCAGATAGATAGATAGATAGATAGATAGATAGATAGGAAGAGAATCAGATAGATAGATAGATAGATAGATAGATAGATAGATAGATAGATAGATAGATAGATAGATAGGAAGAGAATTAGATAGATAGATAGATAGATAGATAGATAGATAGGAAGAGAATTAGATAGATAGATAGATAGATAGATAGATAGATAGATAGATAGATAGATAGATAGATAGAAACTAACATGCATAACTGAGCAATTTAACAAAAAAGAGAGTCATATTGAAAGAATGAATTAACTTATAGACTTCTGCAGCATGGCATTATTAATATTCAATAGTTTTTGAATTTCTTAAATGAAACCGTCTCATTAATTTTAATTTTTCAGTCGTATTTCCCGTGCTTTTTATCGCAATACTCTGCGCCCTGTTACTTTGGGGAAATTTGAAATACCGTAATTTCTCGGAAATAATACGCATTTTTCTTTTTTTACTGTAAATTACAGGTGATAGTACGGGTGCGTATTATAAATAGGTATAAACAAAAATATTTTTTCGTTATTGATTTATAATAATGAATATGTACTTGTTCTAAAATAATATTATCCCATTTTCATTTTAAATCCAACAGATTTCACCCCTTTGAATTCCAGTCTTTGAAAACATGGTACATCAAAAGTCAATGGTGTTTGTTTAGCTTTTCTTTTTTCTTAGCTGAATAACAAAACGCTGAAAATTCAAAAGCTTATCTTCGTAGTCATCAGACAAACGCTGGGCTATGGATGTTCTTCTTCTAATAGATATATCAAACCCTTTTTAGTTCTTTTTTATCCTTTCTCCATAAACCTATATTAACCTCATTCAACTCATATTCTCTAGCTGCAGCTCTGTTTCCGATTCTTTCTGCTATGACTTTTTGTTTAAAACTCGCATGTTTTGACGACATTTTGGCGGTAAAATAAAATGTTATATTTATCACGTGGTAATTTCAACCTTGTTTTAGCCGCTTAGTCTCGATTTCATCCTTAATGTCAAGGTCGACAAAATGTCTTCGGAATTATTTTTTGTTTTTTTTTGACAAAATTTATAGATGCGTATTATACATAGGGACATAAATATTTCTTAATTTTTGGATCATTTGTGCGTATAATATATATTTATATAATATATATGCGTATTATTTATGGGTGCGTATTATTTTCGAGAAATTAAGGTAACAATAAATTTTAGATGAAACTTGAACGAACTCGTATTCCTTGTCTTGCCATGACTTTACATCACCGATTACCGATCAGGCTACGGGAACTAATCAGAAGAATTAATTCGAATATATCTATAGTATCTTCTCCAATATCCACGTAACCAGCCTGTTGCTTTCTTTCTTTACACTAGTGCTATGAGATGTAATAGATTTTGACTTTCTTAGATTAAGTCTAATTTCATTATCATTAAATTTTACATTTTATTATTGATATTCTTTATTTCCCGTAAATGTCGTCATAAAACAAAAGCTGTGATAAAAAGCAGTGAAAGTAATAAACTCAATAAGTGCACATGGGTCTGTCCAGAAAGCATCCATTCACTTTTTAAAGTAAGCTTCCACGTCCTCTAGCGGCTTGCTGCCTCGTTCTGATTTCCTTTAACCTCATCCAAAGTCGAAAATCCCTATTTTCAATGATGATTTCAGATTTCGAAAAAATCAATAGTTGCTGTATGTGGCAGGGGTGCGGGAAACAAACTCGCGTGATTCGATGACTGGCACGAAATCTCTCCAAAAAACAGGAAAATTGAACAGACAAATGTTTTTTTTTTTTTTTAAGCTTTTCACCCCAAGCAAGGCTGGAAGCCACTAGCATGCAAGGGGTTACAGAAGATCTGGAGCGAGAGCAGATAGGAGTGTTAGAGGAAAGGATGTGGAGAAGGATAGTGGATAGATCAAGGCAACTGGAGATGTCGATTGACGTTACATGAATGAGAGGATCACGCAGTATACTAACTCACGCAATGCCATCTCATTGCCGACTGAATAATCCTACGGAAGAGTGTCTGTTCATGCATATGTAATAAGGTTTCCATTGATTGGTTGCGAATTTACATCAAGAACTAACAACCGACTATCGAAATATTCAATATGTGGGTATAATTTCCAGACAAGCTTCGAATAATATATATATATATATATATATATATATATATATATATATATATATATATATATATATATATATATATATATATATATGGTAAAAGTAATAAATCCGTTGGTGTATAATCCAAGTGGATCCTAGTAATATAAAATATTAAAACTGATCAACAAAAAGAGCGCAATGTATTTATTATTACAGAGCAGAAATTAATACACAATAAAATCCAAAATCACCGCGTATGTGTAAAACGCTTACTTCAACCAAAGAAAATACAGACTGAGTTCATGTTGGAATTAGAAATTTAACTGTGAAAGCCAAAAAAAATACAAAATTTATCCATTTCAAAGTTTCAGTCAGACGAAAAGCACGAGACAGTGGTTAGGAGAGGGTGGAAGGTATTAGTCTTAAAGGGAAGAATTTTTATAAAATTAAACCCGGATATTAACCTTATGACATTAAATTGGGGTTATAGGAAGAATGAAATGTTAATTTAAAACTAAGAAAGGGATAAAGAGTGGTTTTAAAAAAAACTTAAATATATAAAGTTGTATTTAAAAATACAAAATGAATCTTGTATATATATATATATATATATACATACATATATATATATATATATATATATATATGTGTGTGTATGTGTGTGTGTGTGTGTGTGTGTGTGTGTATATATATATATATATAAAAGTGAACATAGAAGTCAACACTTAGAGGAGCATGAAACAGACTGTCGCCTCTAAGTGTTGACTTCTATGTTCACTTTTATATTTACACACGCTCTATCTCTGATATTGAGCACTTTATCCCATAATTATAGCACACTTTAAGACTATATTTCTTCATATATATATATATATATATATATATATATATATATATATATATATATATAAGCTTCATTACAAATGACTGACAAGGTACAGTGGTTAAGTATTTTTATGTAATTTTTCTCGTGTTCTAAAATTTTCTTCTTTTCTGAATATAAATTCTGCAGAAATTGTCCGAATGTTCTGTATGTCCAAACGCTTCCGGCGATACTTTTAGCCATTATCAAGGATGGTTTTCTTTTTACTTTTTACTAAATGTATAGAATGTTATATGTGTGTATCTAGAGTTAAAGGGATGTTTTATTTATCAAACATGGTCAGAACACTGTGGCCGTGTTTATAGCTGATGTTATTGTGTGTTGGCTTTTTTCTTTTTATTAATAATGCCTTTATTATTTTTAGCCATTTTTGCATCTCTCTAACCATAGGTAAATTGAGTCTCATTTAAATACATCTGCAACATACACGTTGATAACACAAATATAATAGCCTCATTCACATGTAAAAACAGGCTAAAAATAATGGTACTACTCTGAATTGATAGGGATATGAAATACAACGTGGTATACCGAGTGGAAAAGGCACATAGTTTTATAATCTCTTCCGTCGTGAAACTGCTAGTCAACATGCAATGTTAATTTTTGTTTTCCATACTGTTTATATCTGTGCAGATATTAACAGTATGGACCACCAATACTGCTCCCTCATAAATATATAGCAAATTTTAAACAATGTGTGTGTGTGTGCTTCTGTGCGCACGTGTGTGTGTGTGCTTGTGTGCGCACGTCTGTGTGTGTGCGTGAAAAGCCATTAGCTCTTATTCTTTTATTCATTTCAATATAAAAATGGTTTCCATTCTGCTATATTTAGTTCATCTATTGTTTGGTAAATTGTTGACTATTTTCATGATCCCAAGTAGTTTCAGATCTTAATTAAATATTTCTCCTCAGTCCCAAATCGTTTATCTATGAGAATCTTTTGTATTCAACATGCAGAAATGCATACACGTATGCACACGTAAAACTAACACAAACACACACTTTTCTGTCTCTCTCGCTCGCTCTCTCTCTCTCACTTTCCCTCTCTCCCCATATATATATATATATATATATATATATATATATATATATATATATATATATATATTTAAAGACATTTATAATATGTTTATTCAAATATATATATATGTATATATATATGTATATATAGATAGAGAGAGAGAGAGAGAGAGAGGAGGGGGAGTATATCAAAAATATTTTTACAAAATTTGGGGCTGTTTCCTCACATCAAAACAAGGACAAAATCCGTATAAACATATGTTCGCAAATCCTTTATTTTTCAGCTAAGTTTACGGTAGATATGATACGAAAATACTTTTACAAAACAGGGCGGGTGTATTTCTGACAACAAAACAACGGTAATATGTCTATATAAACATAATGTCAAAAAGGCCAACGTTGTACCTCAACACACCAACTCATAACAAATTTTCAAAATGTCCTCCGCTTGCTTCTGCACACTCATGCACCCGACTGATCATCGACTGGCGGACGCTTCACATTTTTTTTTACATGTATTTTTGTCTATGTTCTCGTGGGAAGAACCCACGCCCAAAGCATGTAAAAGAATTTTGATACACCCCATATATATATATATATATATATATATATATATGGCTCCTCAAAAATTAATTTCGGTTGAGCTCTGTGGGAGTGAAGCGTGTGTTTGTAAACAGTGACTATTAAAGCTAATATAGCAAGACTCTTCGGCAGAATTGAGTCACTGTCAGTCACTGTGTGTTTATCTAAATCTAAAAATAAATACGCTAAAATTCACCTCCATCCCTGCCGTACGTCGACGGCTTAGTGGTAGAACTTCCAACTGACGCCAATTCAATCGGGTTTCGATGCTAGCTGGAGGCAACCGGACGTCTAGCCACAGCGAAACAGTCTGTTTGTGGATGACAATAATATATATATATACACATATGTATATATATATATTAATATTAAACTATAAACAATTCAATTAAATATGTCTATGCTTTTTGATTTCTAACAGTACATAGATTGGCATTAAAGAAAAAAATATTCTTTTCTTCTGTGCTTGTGTTTGAGTTTCCATCGACTTCTGCAATTTAAGTCTAACTTTCTTTGTAGACATACACACGGATTAAATATTTTAGCGTTAATATTTTCCCGCCATCTCTCCTAAGAATCAATATACCCAAACCAATGGTCGGCTGCCATCTTGCGGCAAAATCTATATCCGATAGCTGGTTGTTGAATGACTATTCTCCCTGGGACTCCCGATTCTGATAACACCGACCCAAATATCTGCCGCATCTTTTGTTGTTTTTTTCCTCTTGTGAGGAGGAGGCTTGGAGCTAGTCTTGATTCCGTAAGTAATGACTGGTTAGTGAATTTAATATTGCCTTTATTATTGTTTATTCATCATTTTGTTTTCCCTCTTATTTTTCTTCCTTTTGTTTTCATTTGTTTTTTCTTCTCTTTCCTTTCTTTTTATTTATCACAACCTTAGTTTTATCCGTTTCTTTCGTTACCAACATCTTCCTCTTCTTCATCCCTTCTTTTTTCCACCCAATTCGTTTTTACTTCTTCAATTCTACTTTCATCTAAAATGTTAACGATTGCAACAAATTGCAACAAATAAATAAATAAAAGCCGTTAGCAAAAAGTAATTTATTTCCTTGAACGAATCTTTCAATTTCTCAATGAAAACGTATTATGTGAATCAAACATCACGTCAGAGAAGATTCCCATAAAGAAACAGAATAACACGACGCTAACTCCATTTATTAAACAAAAAGAAAATTAAATGTCTGCGACAATACATCTCCCTTCAATCACTATAGCTCGTATGATTGCATTTGCTGATGTAATTCTTTAGATAGATAGATAGATAGATAGATAGATAGATAGATAGATACGAAAAGGACTGAGATAGATAGATAGATAGATAGATAGATAGATAGATAGATAGATAGATAGATAGATAGATAGATAGATAGATAGATAGATAGATACGAAAAGACTTAGATAGATAGATAGATAGATAGATAGATAGATAGATAGATAGATAGATAGATATGAAAAGGACTGGGATAGATAGATAGATAGATAGATAGATAGATAGATAGATAGATAGATAGATAGATAGATACGAACAGACTGAGATAGATAGATACGAACAGACTGAGATAGATAGATACGAACAGACTGAGATAGATAGATAGATAGATAGATAGATAGATAGATAGATAGATAGATAGATAGATAGATAGATATGAAAAGGACTGAGATAGATAGATAGATAGATAGATAGATAGATAGATAGATAGATAGATAGATAGATAGATAGATAGATAGATATGAAAAGGACTGGGATAGATAGATAGATAGATAGATAGATAGATAGATAGATAGATAGATAGATAGATAGATAGATAGATAGATAGATAGATAGATAGATGTAGACTGTGACACATACAAATAGATATAGATATATACATAGGAATAGACGAAGTGTGACATAGATAAACACATTAAGACGTATGAATAGAAGATAAAGAAAACAGATTTAGACAGCGAGATATATATCGCATATAAGTATTGTGTATCGTAAACCACTTTCCTATTTGTTGTGGGTGGGGAATATTGAATTATGTCACTCTCCTAATATAGAAGAATCTACACACCTTCTCTTTAAAAAATCAGCTTTGAAAATCGTGACTTTTACATGAACTCAAAGACAGACTTTTAAGCTAGTAGAAAATAAGCAACACTCATAGACACCAGGAAAGTCTTAAAATATTTGAATAAAATCCTATATATATATATATATATATATATATGAAGAGTGATATAGATTTATGTCATAATAGTATTTTTTATTGGTTTAACAGCAAAATTGTCCAATTGTTTGATTAATCTTTGAACCGTTGTATCTTAGAAATGATTAAAGATATCTTACTGGAATCCTTCGCGCTTTTTATAACACTCTACTTTGAACACTAAGAATATAATTAGCTCTAAGTTGAAATGATGACCTTCTAACCCAGTTTTCCTCTCTACTGTTCCTTCTTTTTAAATTTATTCATCATTCTCTTGATGGATCTTGAATAGACTTTGAAAATGGGAGCCAGATTATGAATGTTGGTTCCATTACTGAACGCCTAAATGATCTTTTTCCTCTCACCATTGCTCAGTTGGGAAGACATAATGACGCAGGCACAAAATGATTTAACCTGTTCTATTTCTAACTGAATAACTCAAAGGATTTTTCAATGCTGTCAAGATGGATAAAACCTGGAAAAAGTAACTCAGTTAGTCTAGTGTTTATTGTTTTTTTTAGATTTTAAACATTTTGCTGTTACACCCGGTATGTTTCTTTCATTATAGTCCATCTACCTGTAGATAGATAGATAGATAGATAGATAGATAGATAGATAGATAGATAGATAGATAGATAGATAGATGAATGAACAGACTGAGATAGATAGATAGATAGATAGATAGATGACAATAACTTACTATGACATAAAGTTCGGAAAGGATTGTTTCAGGCATGGAAAGTTTCATCCGCCACAAAAAGTACCAACAGAGGCCGAATAGTCAACCTTGGTTCACGCCCGTATGCACTGTGATCATAGCTCACCGTAACCACTCTCAGAAGGTGTGGTGTAACAGAACCGTTACTGTTATTAGAACTTGCCTGCAATCAATGCAAGAGAGTTCGGGAAAATTCTAAGTGTACCTAAGCATATGCAATCCAAGCCAAATTTGAAAAGAACTTGACTTCGGCAAGTTCTGGAAAATTACGAATAAGATTCTCAACCTAGGCAAACTGCCGGTCCTTTCCATCATAAATGGCCCTGGGATTATCTCGTTTGTGTCAGATAAGACTAAAATCGTTTCATTTCACTTTACTTCTAACTCCACGTTAGACGACAAGGGACATCTTCTACTTGACTACCCACTCCCACAACAGAAACTTTGCGATATCCCTGTCTCGATTCGTGAAATTTCCCAGACTTATAAAAAGCCTACAAAAGCTACTGGTTTGGATAAAATCCTTCTATTTTTTTTAACCTTATTCTAGTGCTATGTCCAATTTCGGCAATTTTTGACAGCTGTCTGAAGGTAGAATGCTTCTCAAGTCTGTAGAAGGTGTCACCCGTATGCCCAGTTTACAAGAGTGCTCATTCCCATCGCAATACCCCCCCTTCTCAGCCTCCTCAGTGACATCTACATATTTATTGAGGCTATCATCAACAGTTTATCAATCACCACAACAGAAACAGTATCTTGAATGTCATCAACATGGTTTACGTTCTGCCAGAGGACGGTAAGTGCGTCGCCGAGATCCGAAGACGTATTGGGATGGCCAAAGATACATTCCAAAAGGTAGGCAGAATATTACGAGACAGGGGGACTTTGTTGGTAACGAAGAAAGGAGTACTGAGCTGCTACGTGATATCTGTCCTCCTTTACGGCAGCGAATGCTGGACGGTCTCCACAAAGATGAATGAGAGACTCGAGGCAGCAAAGGTATGGTTCTACAGCAGGATGCTGAGAATATCATGGACCGAGCATGTGAGCAACGATGCGGTTTTGGAGACGATGTAAACAAGAAGGAAGCTTATATTTAACATCAGGAAGAGGCAGTTGAAATTTCTGGGACACGTAATGAGAAAGGAGGACTTAGAGAATCTGATACTCACAGGGCGAATAGAGGAAAAGAGAGACATGGGAAAGCAACGCGTGACATACCTAGCGGGCTTAAGTAAGTGGATGAACATGGTCTGAGGGAAGTAGCAACGGGACAAAATTTATTGAGAGCTACAAGGGATAGGGGGAAGTGGATGGCCATGATTGCCTACGTCCTGAAGGGACAGGGTACATAAAAGAAGAAGACGGTCCACTGCTGACGTCAATTACGTTTACACCTCATGCATAAATTTAACGATTATTTATTTGCTTGCCTGCGTATTCACACCAGTACACGCGTACACGCCTGCTTATATTTGGCCGTTTCATTTATCCACTCTACAACTATATATATTTATATATATATATCAATTATTTCTCAGGGTTCCAATGGAACTGACGTACACTCCAATAACACTGTGTAACACTTTAAAAAGTACAGAACATCTGTGGTCATTTTTATATTCACAATGGCATGAAAAATCCATTTCTGGCCTTCTTTTTGTTGAAATAGGTATAGTTTTTGCAAAATTGTCACTTTCAAGAATCTCGAGAAAAATGTTAAAAATAAATTTCTTACAACATTGCGTTTACATATTTTGTATTATGTTATTATGTGCTTATATTTAACCGTGTTTATCACTTAATACGTTATGCCTTCTAACCTGTATTTAATATATTTTATATTTCTTTATACTTTTTCTATAGGTTTCGAAAATGACGTCAAGACAGTGCAAAAATGATCCAAACAGATTCTGCAACATATGTCGCGAATTAACATTTGCTAAAGAAAAGCGCAGCATTACAAGTCATATCAAGAAATTGTACAAGGCGTACTTTCATTGTGACATAGGAGACCAAGACAAGCCATGGGCTCCTCATGTCTGTTGCCTTACATGTGTGAAGTCACTGAACATATGGTTTGCAAGAAATAATGTACACATGAAGTTTGGTGTGCCAATGATTTGGCGTGAGCAGAGAGATCATTCTAATGATTGCTATTTCTGTCAGCAAGACTATACGGGCTGTACTACGGCAAAGAAAAAGAAACACATTGTTTACCCAAATTTGCAATCAGCAATGCGCCCAGTTGAGCACTCAAAAGATTTTCCTGTGCCAAAACTCAGAGATCAAGAAATGTGGAGTTCAAGCAGTGGAGATGAACATTCCAGTGATGAAACAGTAGAACTTAATGATCTAGAAAGCATGAATAAACCAATACTATTTTCTCAAGAGGCTCTAAATGACTTATGTGGAGATCTCTATTTAACCAAAAACAAAAGTGAGCTTCTAGCATCAAGGCTTAAACAACGTAATCTTCTTAGAAAAGGAGTGAAGATAACATTGTACAGAAAACGTTCACAAAAACTGCATGTATTGTTTACTATGAAAGATGACTTATGCTTCTGTAATGACGTCGCTAAACTTTTTGAACAACTCGAAATACCATATGATAACACCAACTGGCGACTTTTCTTAGATGCATCCAAAGAAAGCATCAAAGCTGTTTTGCTACACAACGGCAACACTCTGCCATCTGTTCCCATAGCTTACAGCGCAACCATAAAAGAATCATAGGAAAATTTAAAAACAATTCTAACGAGCGTACAATATAATAACCATAAATGGCATATTTGTGCAGATTTCAAGATTGTAGCCATGCTTACAGGCCTTCAGCCTGGCTATAGTAAATTTTGCTGTTTCCTATGCTTATGGGACTCCAGAGCAAGAACCGAACCTTATGTGCGCAAGCATTGGCCCGTTAGAGATGGAATTGAGCAAGGGAAATATAATATTAAGCACAAACCACTTCTGCAAAGTGATAAAGTTCATTTACCACCTTTGCATATTAAACTTGGTTTGTTTAAACAATTTGTGAAAGTCCTGGACAAGGATTCCCTCGCATTTGCATATCTTGCAGAAGAGTTCCCTTCCCTAAGTCAAGCTAAAATAAAAGAAGATATCTTCATAGGTCCTCAAATTCGAAAAATTGTACTTGATGAAGCTTTTAACACACATCTCAAGAAAAAAGAAAAATTTGCCTTTGAGTCATTCAAGAAAGTTTGTGATAAGTTCCTTGGAAAATATCGTTCAGAAGACTATGTGCAAGTTATAAATGATCTAAAACGTCATTATCATGATATGGGGTGTAACATGTCCCTTAAAGTTCATGTACTCCACTCTCATTTGGACTTCTTTGCGGAAAATCTTGGTGATGTGAGTGATGAACATGGCGAGAGATTCCATCAGGATATTTCAGTGATGGAGAAACGTTTGAAAGGGAAAATGGAAGCCTGGCATGTTGGCAGACGACTGCTGGAATATAAAGAGAGAGGATGACACTATACACAAGAGGGTTAAGAGGACAAATGTTGTATAAACTGAAAGGTCTTTGTTTTTTATTCATAACCAATAATAATAAATTATGATTTAAAGTACATGAAAACGGTGCCTAATCTAAGGGAAGAAAGGTCAGTTCTAGTATCAATGTACTTTTCTAACACTGAAACAGGTCTTACGTGGCATGTACTTATTTTAAAACTTGAAATTTGTTGCACAGTGTAATGTCCGATTTTAGAATAAACGTTTTTAATGATGTGCTACGATGTTCTAATGGATTGAAGAATCCACTTGTGATCGGACAGTACAGCATTAGTTTCTGAAGATCTGCAGTTTGACATCAAGTTTGTAGATAACGTCTATCTCCAATTGACAATCAACATCTGTAAACACTTGGTGAACAAGACCCACGTCAATGTCTCAGATAAATGTTTCATATAAATGGTGGAAGCATTTCAACAATATTGAATCATTTTATACTTAGCAAGGTGAAGAAACTCGATAAATGGGTTCCATATTAAGTAAGTGGAAGTCAAAGAGTTAGACGTTTTGGAAGGTGTTCGATGTTGCATCTGCGAAATTCGAATGTGCCATTTCTTCATCGAATAGTGTCTCACGATGAGAAATGGATCCTTTCTGACATCGTAAACAACTGTTAAATGACTTGATCATGACGAAGCGCATTTCCAAAAGCGAAATTCCATCAGCAGAAGATTTTGGTAACTCTCTGGTGGTCCACCATTTGTGTTATTCATTACAGCTTTCTGGGATCTATCCAGGGCATTACTGCCAAAGTTTACTGCCAGAAATTGGATGGAATGCCCATTCAGTTAAGCAAATAGTTCAGCAAAATGAAGTTAAGCATACTTGAGTTAACATTTACTTAAGCAAAATGCGACTAGCACTGGTTAATCGACGAGATCCAATTCTGTTTCATGACAATGCTCGGCCACACATCCTGGCAAGGATGACATTGCAGACTGTCACCGACTTGGGGTACGACGACACTTTGTCACATCCACCATATTCCCCCGATCTCTTCCCAATGACTACCACATCTTGAGAATTTTTGAAGCCAAAAACATTCCGTTGCAAAGAAGTTTCAGAAATGGCATTCAAAGATTTCTTGGTGTCCTTAACTTTACAGTTTAAAACAAAGGCCTAAATAACTTGATGACAGAAATGTATCGATGTTCATGGTGTCTATTTTAACTGATTTTAATAGATTAATTCGGGAATAAACATTGATTCTAAAGTTGGACATTATCTTCCGATAGAACCTAATACATTATTAAAATTATGAAGGGTTTTATATAAATATATGAATCGTATTATTGTACTTTTCATCTTATTATTGTACTGGATGCACCGTGAAGTAATGGATAGCGGCTCAGATTGAGGAATCGGGGAGCCGAGTTCGAATTCCCTTCAGATCCATAACATTTACTTACATGCTAATACCCTTGGAAAAGGTATGAATCCTCTTCTTCTCCTCCCAGCTATGGGTAAATAGCAGAACAAACCGGTATTGCAACTGGTCTACCGCAGAAAGAAATGGCAACCTACTGCGGGAAGAAATTTGCCTCGTCAATCATGTATCGAAAGATACGTGATCGTCTAAGCGTGTAACTGACTAATTATTGTACTACATATTATTACTATACTCAGTAAATAGATACATGCAATTCTATACATGAATGAAGAGCATAGGTTAGTGAGTGCATTTAGTTGGATAAATTCTAGTTGTGTTCTGGAAGTATGTTTCGTTCTTCGACATCAAATTCCTTTTAGAAAGGATAATTCTTAATGGAATATTCTCTTAAAATGAAAATTTAGACAGTTTTATTTATCTTTGCTCCCGCACCACGTTTTACAGAGACAGATAGATTGAATATAGATACGACTGAATATAGATACGACTGAATATAGATACGATTGAATATAGATACGACTGAATAGTCTACAGCAGATAGACTAGAATCGATTGTCGTCTAATGGACGCCAAAATGAAAATGACACTGACATCTCATTTTAACAAACATATTTACCAAAATTACACAAAAATATCTTTAAATACTAAAGAGCGAATTTATTCAATAAAATCGCCATTGGCTCCAGACTCCAGACGACTTCGGAATCTCCTGCAACTCTTCTGGGCAGTCTCCTTGCTTAAGTTGGTGAATGCTGCCATAATCCTTGCCTTCAATTCATCTTTGGTGTTACAAGGAGTTTTGTTGGTCTCTCACTCAACTGTGTCCCATACACAATAATCAAGAGGATGCCGTCCGGGGAGTTATATGTATGGGATGATGTCGCAGAAATTGTCTGACAGCCATACCTGCGTTCTTCGGCATGTGTGGCAGACATAGGATCTTCCAGAAGCCACCCTCTTGACACAAGGTAATACTACCTCCTCAAAGCACTTGATTTAGGCCTCTATGTTGAGTCTGAGGCCCTGTGGGAAGATGAATGGAGGCAATACCTTCGTAATCATCATTAGAATCATCCAACTCTTTCCGAATCCTCTGCACTCTCCTCAGATTGACGCACAAACACTCTGAAATGTTCGCATTGGAGCTTCCGGCACGAATGCCAAACAGTACAGCATACCGTTTCCAAATTTCTGGCGGAGTAAATTGCGTCATGGTGCTCTTTTTCTCACAAACGGTGCCCAGTTGACCCTACTATACTGAGTAGTCGATAAAATTAAAAACAAGCAGAACGCATGCGCGAAATTAAAAAATATAAATTACGAGAATTTATCGATAGCACACTAGATAGATAGATAGATAGATAGATAGATAGATAGATAGATAGATATCACAGGATATCTCGCCTGATACTCCCATAATATGATAGCCTGATGGTATCGTGTGGTATTATTGAGTCACCTTGAATTAGTGTTACTGATGATGTGATTCCGAAACAATGTCTAAACACTGTGTCATTATCTGATATGGTCTTTGTTGGAGGCAAAGTCAGTGTACGAATAGAAATGATGTGTGTATACAAATCATTATTCGTCTATGTGCCGTGTACCTTCAGAGCGTTCGTTGTTGTGGCTTTCCACAATTTCTTGTCTTTTGTAGTAAATTTTGTCTTTTGTTGTCAACCCTGTTTTGCTATCCATCTGCACAAGTCCGTTAGGTGGGTTATGCCTTATTTACCTTTATCTCTTTTGTCTTCAATATGTCCTTTGAGTGTCAAATACTCCAAGCTCACTTTCCTCATTATGTGGCCTAGAACTTTCAGCTGCCTTCTTCTGATGTTAAATATAAGTTTGTTTCCATTTTCTCTAAAACATCGTCGTTTTTCACATGTTCAGTCCATGGTATTCTCAGAATCCTTCTGTAGAATCATGTCTGTTGATTCAAGTTTCTTCTTCATCGGTGAGGAAATTGTCTAAAATTCGCTGGCATATAGGAGGGCCGATATTACGTATCAATGATCAAATAAATCATACAGATATCCGTATATTTTTTTAAATAATTATACATTTGTAGTGGCGCCTTTCGTAGGTCAGTATTTAACAATAATTAACACAGCCAATCTTTCTAAATCATTCGACAAGATAATCTTAGTATATATCAAACACGGGTTCTGCTATGGAAAATTGACATATTAATAAGTGCACGTGTGTGTGTGTGTGTGTGTGTGTGTGTGTGTGTGTGTGTGTGTGTGTGTACAATTATTGCATAAATATATAAATAAATCCAGTTTACCATAGCAATGTGCATATGCACAACCACCGTGTAGATCTGAATAGACAAGAAATGTAAATACTGATAACTAAGTGTTCTTATAATTCCATGCCAGACAGACAAACAGATGAAGTGGGTTGGGCAAGTTAATATAGTTCTCAATGTCATTATTAACCTTTTTTTAGATAGATTTCTTTTCCAGTTCCGGGAGAATTGTCTACATAGAAACCTGGGTCTTCAGTTGGTTTTGTTCCATATGCAAAGCAAGATCTCTTTTTGCACATCTTTTGCTCAAGATCAAAGTTCACGTTTTTCTTTCTTTCTTTCTTTTGCCGTTTTTCATTTTTTACTTTTATTTTTTGTGCGCTGATGAATAACAGAATCTTGTCGTTTCAAAATGCAAACGAAAAAAGACAGAAAGAAAAACAAAACAATAAAGACAGAAAGAAAAAGAAAGAAAGAAATGTCTATTTCCATAACATGGTTGTTTACGATTCATTCTCTTCTTTTTTTTTTGTCTTTGCTGGAGGATAATTCTACAACATTCAAAGAATTTCCTACCAAAAGAAACAAAGTTTATCCACAGACAAATCTTCAATAATGATGGCCTCATTCATATAAACAGATGTGAGAGGTGTGTTTGTGCGGGTACGTATGCATATGTGTGTGTATGCAGATAGTAAATGAGATTATAATAAACTTAAATAGTTTATCATTAAGCACCATATTCAGTCATTATTCTTAGAATTTATTTGCTAATTATTTTCAAATAAATAACTAAAATGATATTTACTTTTTAAGTAGCCAAACTTCAAATGCATTAGAAACTTAAAGTTAAGTTTACTTTTACTTGCAGAAGTCTCATATTAAATTATTTTGAAAATTCTTACTTGTAATTTAGAAAAAAATATTTTCATGTATAAAAGATTATGGTGGAAGATAAAAATTCATTCTTAATAGTTTTTCATAAAAAAATGTTTAAGTTTCAAAGTGAACTGGACTGCAAATTCGTTAAGGGTTAGGGTTAAGGTTAGGGTTAGGGTTAGAGTTCGATTTACCTAGGAATAAACATGCGGTCTTACAGAAGCACATCCACAAATAAGAAGTAGATCCTTATAATATAGATTACTCTTATTATTGCATTTGATTTCATAGCATCTACGGAGAATATCTGAACACCCAATGTGCAGGGAATGGAGATTGTGTCTCTTTTTGTGTGTGTTTTTGCTTTCGGGTACTTCATATTAAATAATTGAGAGATGACTGTTTCTGGCGTGAGTCGGGCTAGTTGGATGCCTGTGTCACACTGACTGCTGAATCTGAGAAATGTTTGCTCTTGGCACACACATGCGAATGCAACACGAAACCAGCTATTTGTCACACGACATCCGAGCTGCGATCGGAGTAGAGCATCTGTTTTACTTCCGCTTAACAATTTCAGATTTTGAGATTTGTATATGAGAATCAAGTAAGACATCACAATGTTCTATCACTTTCTTCAGGACATTCTTTTCAACAAAGCTGTTATCAAAAGAGTTTCAATCCATCTGTTAATTTCTAATTCTTACTCTCTTTTATCAACAAAGCCCTTCAGAACCGTTCCAAGTTCCCCATTGATTACAAGTACTACCGTCGCTTTAACATATACGCATTATTTTCTAGGGCAAGTTTCGGATACTTAAAACATTTTCGAGTTTTCGAGTTTTACTTTGCGATCGACAGGGATATACACTGACATATGTTGATTTCTTTGTTTCGGATGATTAGTCTCCTGCTTTGGACTGAGATATTCGTCTAAATTTCAAAATCCGAAAGCATCTTACTTTTTCTTTTCTCGCAGTCACATTCAGTTTATTTTTTTCTTAAATCATTTCTTTAAATGAAATTTACATGATTCAGCGAGTCACTGCTGATTAGTCTGAGAACTTTCCCCCCCCCTTTTGTATAACTGATGGCTTCCAATGGAGATCAAGGAACAGCAACTATTGTCAATGTTGCAGCATTCTTCGACCGTTGTAACTGCTTTAATAAAAAATAATAATAATATCGTCAAAGTTCTTCCAATCTATTTGCATGAGACTTGTAGAATGTTCCTAATTTACCAATAACGATGGAAACAAACAATATTATCGTTTCAATTGTTTGGCAAGAGGGAAAATATCTTTCCAGTAAATCCCTTTTTTATTTCCCTTTGAAATGAACTGAGTGTGAAAAATATAAGAAAAATAAAAACGTTATTAAGGAGAAAGAAGAATAAAAGAAGAGAAATTAGGAAAACAGATGATTGGCATTGCATTTAAATATGTGAAGATAAAACTTGATTGGGAAGCAAGAATCCGAAAGAGAATTCCACGAACAAGAAGTGTGATAGAAGAAACTGTTAGCAAAGAACAACTTACGGTTACATCTAGCCATTTCAACTATAAAATAATGAGGCCTAACTGCCAATCTAGTACTGCGCTTAAATTCATAAAGTCTAAGTAGCATAGAGGAAAGTAAATCAGAACACTTACCATGGAAATATTTTTAGAAAAGCCGAGATTCCAGGTCAGAACCAATGACATTGCAAATTCTTCTTTTGGATTTCATGAAGGGCCTCAAAATATAGAGCAGGAACACCAGACCACATGTGGCAGCCATATTTAAATCATGGACGTATGATATACTTATAACTATGTAAGATTCGGAGATGTAAATATTTATTAAATTTAGCTTCTTCTTCTTGTACAAGTTCACGGGAGTTGAATAACCTTCGAGAATATATGTATCCAGGCATGTGTGTATATACAGGAGAGAGATCGGCTAATTTTATCGCAAATAAAGACAAATTAATTTTCATGCTTGATCAAAATTATATTTAGCACTTGAATTATTTGTTAGCATTGCAAGTAGATTTGTAATGACAGAGACAAAAACTAAAACCAAGAGAGAGCTTAAAAGATGAATGGAGATTAGAAGGAATACATATTAAAGGGGGGGGGGCAATTGAAAAGAGAGAGAGAGGTTAAAAGAGAGATAATTTAAATACGTCTTTTAAAAGAGAGATTAAATGAAGTTGTTACATTTTAAAAGACTTATAAAGAGAACGAAATTTGGTGAGATTGAGTTTATCAGTTTTTAACAAGACAGAATAAAATGTAAAGACAATCGGGTTGCGTAAAAATGACTTAACATAACAGACTAAACGGCCATTCTTAAAATTTAGAAATTCTTTTTAATAATTGATATTCGTAATCACAAGTGATTACTCGATAGCAAAAAATGTTTGAAAAATGTATTATTTATTGGAGAGGTGGGTTTCTGTAGATATGCCACTGATATGTTTCAGTGTTTGAAAATATATATGTGTGATAGAAATTAGGAGGATTTGAGATAATTACAAATAAGTAATTCATCGAGTCTATAAGAAACTTCAAAAGAAAGCAGTGGACGGCCGTTTCGTCTTATATTTGGGACTCATCAGCAGTGCGCATCCACTACCAAGAATTGAAAGCCGGAGAGTTACGTTATCAGGCAAACGTCATACCAACTGTTCCAACGGGCCTCGGCGACAAAGAGGTAGCGAATCAGACTTGATATAGCGCCGCTCGATCACATATTCCGTGGAGGAACTCATCCGAGTTTCTCTTTTACTCATAGGACCTGCCCCCACGAACTACGACAACTATCCCCAAGCAGCTCAGTCCAGAGAATTAGAAGCCGGTTCAAGCAAGGATATACAAGTGATAGAAATTAGGAGGATTTGAGATAATTATAATTAAGTAATTCATCGAGTCTAGACTCTAGAATTACTTAATCATATATATATATATATATATATATATATATATATATATATGTATTAAGCAGTTCACCCCAAGCAAGGCCGGTGTGCCACTAGTACGCAAGGGGTTATAGAGTATTGAGAACAAGAGTAAAGGGGAAAGGATACAGAGAAAGACGGGGAACAAACTCAAGGTGTCAGATGTCGATTGACATTACACTTGAATATTTGAAGATTATAGTCATCGGGGAAGCAAGTAAGGGGAAGGGAGTTCCACAGACGGGAAGTGCGGGAGAATGAGCTGTTTGAGTAGAATAGACGGTTACATTTAAGCGGTTTGACAGTGAAATGGTGGGACCGAGATGCCAGCCTGGTAACGCTGGGTTTATGGCAAATAATATGAAAACTACGTGCGCGGGATCCTAAAATAAGACGTGTATCGACAATGCTCAAACATCATTTCACACAAGGCTTTATTCTTGTATACATACGATAAGACAGGTCGTAAATACCATCATATGACGCATTATTTCAGTTTATTTTCACCTGTTCACACAATAGAAAAGTTGTATGTGGGCGAACTAGTTTCGCGTCATACCTCATACATATTCAACAGGAGACAGATCTGATGATCATACCGTCCAGGGAAGTTGTCGGACATCTTGCAGAGCATGTTGATTGACACGAAAATCATGTGGGCGAGTATTTTCTGGAACCGTATATTACTTTTTCGCTGCAGGAATGCGAGCAGAACGAGTTGAACAGATTTCTTGGCATATATTCCAAATGCAACACCTCTCATCCCATTAGTGTACAGTTTTCACTCAATAAACACCAAATAGTTGCCTACGTAAGTACAATTTCGCCAAAGAAGTACGTTTCATTTTCAAATAACAATAATTTACATGAAGGCAGAGTCTGTTCTTATCAGGAGAACAAGTGCCGCCCTCGCGACACAACTAAAGATGTGCATGACAGTGTTTTCCTCTACGTTGAAGTTTGGCTAGTGAAACACGTATCTGTACCCTCGTTACAAGTCCCGGAGCCACACTTGCCCTGATCTGTGTTTGTGGACGCCGTGAGGCCTAGCAGTACAGCCTGAATAATATGTTGATCTTAGCAAGTGGGTGTAGTATGTAGCTGTCAAGAGCATAGACCAGGTATGTGGGAATGTTCATTTGTCCATTGTTGAGAACATCAAAGCACCACCATCCAACAAAAGCAGCAATTTTCCTACATGACCATCCAGCCTTTCGAATGTCCACAATTCAACCCTTTCTCAAACTACTCTAATTGAACAAAAGAAGTACATGTACGTCTCCCTGACAAGGCACCTGATTCTAATGACTCTTTTATCACACTGAGATTTTATCACGGTATGCGTCACCGTCTAAAGTTCAGATACAGATGATGTACTGGTAGGCGTGTACGTTACATAATGACAGAAGATCATTTGAAAATTAAATAGTATATCTACTATATAGCACTGACTATATGTAGCCAGATAAAAATCTGTATCATCCTTCAAAGTGTTTCTAATTTTATTTTACGCTAGTGTAAACTTTTATATAACAAAATCGATGCAATTCTATTGTCTTATTCCTCGTTTATTATCATTTCTTCTTGCATTTGAATAAACTAAGTTAAATAACAATGCGATAGATAAAGAATTTTTGAAAATATTAACTAATATTTTTTGGATCTAATGCTTTTGGCCGTACTTATAGCCATTTCAAGATTAGGAAAGAAACTTTCGATATAAGTTTTTTTTTTCCATTTTTAAATACCTTCAAAATCGGTATTAAATAAAAGATTGGCCAAATAGGAATTTAGCTTCTGTATCGCTCCGTGCCTAAAGGCGGCCTGACGATTGCGTGCAGCATGAAACAGCCTGTCGCTTCTGAGTGTTGACTTCAATGTTCACTTTTATATTTATATTTACATACGCTCTATCTCTGATATTGAGCACTTTATCCCATAAATAAAACACCTTAAATCTATATTTCTTTATATATATATATATATATATATATATATTGTCATCCACATACAGACTGTTTCGCCGTATCACAGCTCATCAGTGTGGCTAGACGTCCGGTTACCTCAAGCTAAGGATCGAAACCCGACAGAATTGGCGTCAGTTGGGGATTCTACCACTAAGCCGTTAGCGCACGGCAGGGATGAAGGTGAATTTAAGCGTATTTATTTTTAGATAAACACACAGTGACTGAGAGAACACAATTCGATTTACCGAAGAGTCTTACATTATTAGTCGTAATTTACATACCCACACTTCCTCCCCAGAGAGCTCAACCGAAATACATTTTTCAGGAGCATATATGTTGTCATCCACAGACAGTATGTGTGTGGGGGGGTCACGCTTTTGAGATCATCAGACAAACTGGTTTATTTTTGAAAATTGGATCTATTTATGCTTGTTTGACTATGCATATGTATGTATGCCCGAACGCACGCATATGTATCTGCGCCTAGCCACGAATTGCTTATATGGATGTGCTGGCGTGAACTAAAATGCGTACACCTGTATGTATGTGTCTATGCGTATGGCAGTGCCACCCCAGACAAATACGGTAATAGATTCCGCCTCCAACCAACAAACATAATCACACAAGCATGAATAGATCCAATTTTACGGAATAAACCTAGTTTGTCTGATGATCGCAAAAGCATGAAACCCAGGGTCACAAACTCATATCCATACAACTCCATCACGTATATTGAGCGCTTTCCACTAAGTACCGCGCATATAAAATTATATATATATATATATATATATATATATATATATATATATATATATATATATATGTATATATATATACACATACACACACACAGATATATATATATATATATATATATATATATATATATATATATATATATATATATATATATATAAAAGTGAACATAGAAGTCAACACTTAGAGGCGACGGTCTGTTTCATGCTAGATGCAATCGTCAGGCCTGATGATTGCATCTAGCATGAAACAGACTGTCGCCTCTAAGTGTTGACTTCTATGTTCACTTTTATTTTTACACACGCTCTATCTCTGATATTGAGCACTTTATCCCATAAATATAGCACACATTAAGACTATATTTCTTATATATATATATAGTTCCGAATATAAGACCAAGTGAGCATTCTTGCAATATATCACAATCCAAGAGCAGACCAAATTTTGGGATTTTATGCCGTGCGACTTAGGGCGGTCAGTTTCGTGGCTTCAGCAATAATGCCAACGATTTCTTTTTTAAGCTCATAATCAATTTTATCATAATTACAGCTTACATATCCCACTGATTCATTCTATGCATATATCATCGTATCATGTATATAGTCTACACAACAGCTAAAACCATATTTATATACTTTGCGCGTTGTCATACTCAGCGTCATTTTTCAAGGCTTATATAGATTTATTTTACAAATTAAACATTCATTTTTAAAACATAACGTAAATCAAAAAGTACACAGAGGATTCGAAAAAGAAATTGACTGCGGTACATCAATATTTAAGTGTCTTGAAATGCATCTTTCCACGGTTTTATGCATTCCTCATAAATTAAAATAAATTGGTACCGTTTTAATCCTTGAAGATGGGATCATACAATAGAAGTTGTAACTAAATTCAAAAGGAATTTTCATTTAGTCGGAAATCGAGCGAAAAGGATGCCGAAATACACATTTCAACAATTTGTAGAATAATGAACCTGAAAAGATTTTAAGAATCTCTTGGGCAAAAAATCATTCGTTTTGAATCAGTCCTAGGATTACTGGAATACAACAGCCACCCTCTTGACCAAGGGCAGCACTACCTCCTCTAGGTACTTGATGTAGGCTTCCGTGTTGAGTTTGAGGCCCTATGGAAAAATGAATGGAGGAATAACGTCGCCAACACCTTCATAATCATCATTAGAATCATCTTTCCGAATCCTCTGCACTGTCCTCAGACTGACATCCAAACACTCTGAAATGTTCATATTGGAGCTTCCGACCAAGCAGTACAGCATACCGTTTCCAAATTTCTGGCGGAGTGAATTGCATCATGGTGGTCTTTTTCTCACAGACGATGCCTACTGACTACTATACTGTGCAGGTGACAAAATCAAAAACAAGCATATGCGCGAAATGGAAAGTATACGATGGCGATAATTTACCCATCGCAACCAGTATATATATGGCGTGTGTGTGTGTGTGTGAAAACTATATATAATTTCTATTATATATCAAAAACAATTTTGGGGGGAAAGTGTATGACAAAGTGTAAAAAGCTTTCATAAACATAAACAAGTCCGATGAATGCCTAAAGGACGAACCATGTGACACGAAAACCTTTCTACATTGTCATATATATATATATATATATATATATATATATATATATATATATATATATATATATAAGAGTGAGTGATGATTATAGTAAAATTAAATTCAACATTCCTAAAATTAGATTACGGAGAACATTTTACAACATTTTTAAGATTACTGAGTACTTAAAAATTACATATAAAAGCGTTCTCGCGTCATTTTCTTAAATCATGTTTTAACAGATAAGGTCTCCTTAGAATAATAATAAAAATGTCAACACCTCGTAAATCACTCATCAAGTGATTTACGAGGTGTTGACAAGCACTTAAATCGCGCTACTGATTGTTTTTAAAAACAATTTCTTTGTTATTTACTATTATTTACTTTAAGTTTAAAACTTAAAGTAATTTTTTCAAGTCATATTATTAATACTTTAAAACAGCTAATAGTCCTCGAATAAAGTTTCAGAAAAGTATATTTTATTTTTGGAAGATTTTTAAAACCGAGAATTAACTTTTGTCTACAAATGTCAAAAATGGCTAAATTCAAACGATTGCTGAAAGCGAGCAAAAAGTTGTTATTCTAATCAATGTAATTTCTATTTGATATACATCAAACTATTTTGCTTACTGGAAATAGTAAATCTAATCATTTAGCTTTCTATTAAAGCTAAAAAGAAAGCTTCAAGAAATTTTTTTTTATCATTTTTAAAATTTCATTTTAAATAAGGTATCGAAACTGAGTGGAGATAGCAATCGAAAAGGCAGCAAATGATAATGACGAAGTCAAATTTGGTACGCACCGCGTATGGCAATTAAAGTCTACGCCAAAGGTTTGCCTCATGAAGAGAAACGGTTGTTGTATTTACTACTTTTTGTTTGATTTTGGTAACCTAAATTTAAATCTAAAATTTTGTTAACCCCATATCTCGTATTTTTCTACATCATTTATGACTGAGGAGTGAGTTTGATCCTCACCGGCATATAAGGAAAAATAGACGACAGGTTTTGATTGAAGTACACTTTGTTATCATTTACTTATACCATTGAAAGGTAAAAAGGTTGGTGTCACAATTTCGTTGACTTTAATTGATTTAAATGTCATCAACAGAGATTTGAAATGCCTTGATAGTCGAACGGTTGACCAATGATTGGAGTTTAACATTTGGTGCCATCATCAATATATTAACTCGACAGAAGAGTCAATTATGTATAACAAATGCATTTGAGGATAAAACTGAACAGAATAATTTGTATAGCAACAGACTCAAATCACTTGTATAATAGGGGAAGGGGCAGATTGATTCTGGGAAATAACATAAACCCTTCGCATGGATAACAGCATAGCAACAATCTACACACACGAATGGATTTACGGGTTTGGTCCGAAATTTCCAGATTGCCGTCGTCTACAACAAAATACCTGAAGAAAAACTGAAAGTATAACGTCTGAAATGTCTTTGATATACATGATCAGGCTACTTACCTGAATAGAATATTGTGCAATAAAAATAAATAGTAACAAGAAAAAATAAAAATAAATAGTAACAAGAAAAAATTAATATAAGTATCATCTGAATTTTGAAATGTTATATAGAAAAAATTACATTGTAGACCATATATATATATATATATATATATATATATATATATGAAGAAATATAGATTTAATGTATGCTATATTTATGCGATAAAGTGCTCAGTATCAGAGATATAGCGTATTTAATTATGAATACACGAAACAATTTTTCATATAATACATGAAAACAATATTTTACTACGTTACTTAAAAATCGAAAACTGAAAAGAATAAATAAAAATAAGCAAAAACAAGTAAAATAAACTAATCGAAATAAATAAATTAAGTAAATAATACACAAATTAACAAACCAGTCCCGCCAAAATAACCGTTAGAATAGACTACGCACAATGCACCACTGACCCGTATATATAAATAGTCGGGAAAAAACAACACATGTCGCCTGATGATTGCGTTTAGCATGTTGCCTCTGAGTATCGACTTCAATGTTTATATATATATATATATATTACAATAGAAATATAATAGCTCCTACCACGTGTACAAAAAGGCTAAAAATAATCGAAGAATTATAAAGAAAGAAGAAAAAAACAGTACTCAATAACATCAACTATTGAACATGGCCACAGTGTGATGACCGTGATTGGAAAATAAAACATTCCTGTAACTCTAGATCCATACACTAAAAAAATAATAAATTTAGTTAAAAGTAAACATAAAATCATCCTGGATAATGGCTAAAAGAATAGTCCAAAGCACTCGGATATGAAGAACATTCGAACAATTTCTACATAATTTATGTCCAGGAAAGAAAAAAAGAACCCAAGAAAAATTAAATAAAAACTTAACCACAGTTTTGGTCAGTCGTTCTTAACTAAACTTGTATAAAAGAAGAATTGCTGCCCAAATACACAGTTTATATATAAAGTATATTTCGTCACTGTTATGGGAACTTACCCATAAAAATAATGGACTATTCTGGACATTATAACTACTGCGCCTCAAGAGAGAGCAGAGAGGATTATTGTAAGACATTGGAATAGTGATACTTGTCGAGACAACATAGTTCACTCTAACCAAATCTGATAGTCATTACTAATACTTCTACTTCTTTGTATATATTTCTGTTTGTAATACATCTGTGTTATTCCATACCTGTGTTCGAGTTATTCTTCATTGGTTCTACCTTGGACCATCACCGTGGTACAAGGAACTTGGACCATGACAAGTGGCGACGAGGAAACCCCAAAAGAAAAACGAACTCTCCACACGGAGGACATACTTTTTATTGCTATCCCTCGCACATAACAGTGTCGACAAGTAAGCTGTAAGAAACAAGTTCTACGCGAACACAAAAAAAAAAGAAAATTTTCTTTTTGGACATCAATTTTACTGTGCCAACAAAGGAATTTTTTTTTTTTGCGTACACAGGTTTCAGAATATCAGGCTACACTAAAGGAAAATACTTACACAAAATTACGTTAACATGGGAGATTTTATGTCAACCATTGTGGAACTTATCAAAATCCAATTTGAACAGCAACAAAAAAACGAACAGAAACATCTTGAATTACAAGAATTATTGCTACGTGTAATGTCAAATAAAGGACAAAATTCCGAGAATAAAACAGTTCTCTCACAAGACGCTATTTGGAGAACTATCGAAGATTTCATGTATGCACCCGACGGAGACAAAACCTTTGCAACTTACTTCCGAAGGTACGAAGATCTATATGAATTTGACTGCAGAAATTGGTCAGACGCAAGAAAAGTACGTCTATTACTAAGAAAATTAGGCACATGCGAATATACCAAATTCGTCGATTACATCCTACCGAGGAAAACAAATGAGTTAACTTTCAAAGAAGCCACAAAACAGTTAACAGAACTTTTCAGCCATAATACCTCACTATTCCACAAAAGCTGGAAATGTCTGAACCTAACAAAAAAGGACAGCGAAGATTACATAACTTTCGCTTCCATTGTAAACAAATATTGTGATGACTTTAAGTTATCGGAACTCAGCGCGGACAATTTCAAATGTTTAATATACGTCCAAGGCCTGGTTTCAACCAAAGGCGCGGAAATTAGACGCAGAATCCTGACAAAATTGGAGAGTGAACAAGATTTGACACTTCAAAAACTGGCAGAAGACTGTCAGAGATGCATAAGTGTAAAGAAAGACTCAAAAGATATAGAAGCTGGCATCGCGCACATACGTAAAGTACGAAGACAAACCAACTTTCCCTCCTCAGAAACAAACCAAACCAATTTTTCCTCCTCAAAAACAGGTAAAACAAATTTTTCTACTTTTAAAAGTCAATATCAGAAAAAACTACCATAAATTGCCTCCACGAGCTGTTTGCTCGGTTTGGAGTAGTAGATTGCCTAGTCACAGATAATGGAACGCAATTCACATCAGCGGACTTCCAAGAGTTTTGCGAAATTTATCAAGTCAAACATATAAAATCCCCGCCATATCACCCAAGATCAAATGGACAAGCGGAGAGATTTGTTTATACACTCAAAAGAGCGTTAAGAAACGCATATGATGTGCCTACAGAAAAAGGATTACAACAATTTCTAAAGGTATATCTAATTACACCAAATAATGCTAAGCCATCGGCATTATCACCTGCAGAAGTGATGTTCGCCAGAAAAATCACATCAGTATTTGATAAATTGCTACCAAAACAAACGAAGCAATTAACACAGTCGTACGTACCAAAAAGAAAATTCCACCCAGGAGAAAAAGGTTTTTTTAAGCATATAAAAACAATACATCTTACTGGGAGCAAGGTACGATTGACAAAAGAATCGGGAATATGGTTTACATAGAACAGGGACACAAATTCTCACATAGAAGACACGTAAACCAAATAAGGAAGAGACTGTTACAGGATGCTAACGGTCCACCTCAGGAAGAAGTGATGAATACGATTTTTGATACATTTGATATAAAAAGGCCGCAAACAATGCCAGAACCACGAAAATCGTCCAGAAAAAGGAAGTTCACAGAACGTTTGGAAATAGATCTAAAGAAAAAAAAATTAAAGACCCCTGTTAGGCAAAAGATTCGGAAGGGGGGTGTTATCGAACCATCCCCATAATAATAATGGACTATTCCGGACATCATAAATACTTCGCCTCAAGAAAAAGCAGCAGTCACGGTCACAGTCACAGACAGAGTCAGAGACAGAGTCAGACGATTACTGTAAGACATCGGAATAGTGATACTTGTCGAGACAACATAGTTCACTCTAACCAAATCTGATATTCATTACTGATACTTCTACTTCTCTGTATATATATCTGTTTGTAATATATCTGTGTTATTCCATACCTGTGTTCGAGTTATTCTTCATTGGTTCTACCTTGGACCATCACCGTGGTACAAGGAAATTGGACCATAACAGTCACTAAGAATCCATTTAAACAGGTTTTGTTAAATTCAACCGACAAATTCTGTCTGTTTAATTCCTTATTTTATTTTACCAATTTTTCGAATTCGATGTTGTATTTCGGGATGAAAATTGCAGACTAATGGTCCAAAGTTAATGTTTAATTCTGTTTTTTGTTCAAATATTTACGACCGCCTAATTATTAATGTAATGTAGATTGTTTCGTTTACGTAATAATATCTTCCAGTATTTTTCCAGTGTTTCCATAAGCATCATGTCAACCTACGAGAAAGAGTGGTGTGTATGTGGCCAGTGTAAGTATCTAATGTTGAATTTTGGTTATTGACATTGAAGTTGCAATCTCCCAAAGACCATTGTTTTATATATATATATATATATATATATATATATATATATATATATATATATATATATATATATATATGCGGGATTCTTAGACCATGAATTATTACTAATAATTAGGTTAGATGTTTTGATATTTTATAGTAAATGATAAATCTAAAATATTTGTTGAGATCGATGTCATATGTGACGGCGAATTATATTTTTTATAAATTTTTCATCTTGAAGGGCCATCCAATTACGACAGAATAAGGGTTCAGGATAATTACTTGTGCTATTATATATAGAAATGTGTGTTCGAAATTGCTTCAAAATGGCTAACGATGGACTGATCAGCCTTAGAAATTAGCCACAAAGTATTATCGAAAAAAGAAAAACTCATTAATGAGAAATCTCTTGAATAGTCATAAAGAAAGATAATTTCAGAGACAAATAAAAAGAGAAATTGAAATAGTAAATAGTTATTTAGTAATAACTATTTACTATGTGATACCTATAAAAATTCGAACTCGCAGCACAGAAAATTAGTAAGCAAAATAGCCTTATTGTTAATTTCTTGTTTGTTCCTTATTTACTAAGTTTTGGCTTAGTCTGGCACAAGATCGATTTGCCTTCGAAATAATCTTTCCAAACAGCTATAGTAGCCATTCTATTAATTCAGCAGACCCTCGCAAATGTACTCAGTCTAACTCACTATAATAATAATGATAATGATAATAATAATTTGATAAACAGAGTAAATACAAGGATATCATCTGAAGACATCATTACTTGTTTTTGTGGCTTTAGAAATGATATGAAAAGAAGCAAACTGTGCCATGTGTCCTCAAGGACATATGGCACAGTGGATAAAGGCGTTAGTTAGATCCAGTCACCCAAAAGAGTCTGAGTTCAATACCCGCCTAAGGCAGTGGAGAACTTTCAGAAGGAAATTAACAGGAGATAACTGGTAACTGTTAAACATTGCACGTGGAACTAGAACCGTCTACCCCAGTGAGCGAAATAAAGGGTTCAGTTCGACATTCCAACCACCTGACGAAGACCGGAGCGTACAACGGCCGAAACGGTGTAATAAATATGGCGACAAAGATGAGGACAATAGTCCGAATAATGTAAATAATGTACATAATACGTCATCACAGAAATACAGTCAGATACTGAACAAATTCTTGGTAGCCCGAAAATAAATGATTTGCAACTCATGAGTACTTCTCGCATCTTGCGTAAATTTCTTTCTGTACAGTGAAAACAACAATTTTTTTTCTGGCTACACTTCATCTATTCTCATCTTCTCATAAAAAACCTTTTCTCTTGAAGTATCTGCTTGAGACTTGGAGACAACTCGTTCTACACTAAGAAAAGGCGGCGGCGAAATTTCTTCCTTTTTTTTTTTTTTGGTGGAGTGGAGTTTTGACAACTATGATTGTCCAATATATATTTGCCCTTATTATTCTCTCACCAGTATCTTCTCATTCTCTCCCTTACCCGTTCCAATCTTTATTGCTTGTCCGTGGTTTTTTATGAAAATGTTATACAAAGAGGGATTGATTCCGCATACGAAAAGAAATAAGAAATTTACAAATATTTTATTCTTCTTCTTTTTTTGCACACTCTTTTTATCTTTCTTTCGCACCAGAAATATTTTTAATATTCCGCTAGTTTGATGTTTTTAGTCTCTATCTGCCTTTCAGTTTTTCTCTTATTGTTTCCTGAGGTACTAACCAGCAAGAATATCTATGCCTTTCGTCTCCATCCTTTCTATCTCATTCTCTCTCTCTCTCTCTCTCTCTATATATATATATATATATATATATATAAGTGTGTGTGTGTGTGTGTATGTGTGTGTGTGTGTGTGTGTGCGCGCGCGCGTATTTATGTGTGTCGCAATCCCACCCGACAAAAATACATCTTTTAAAACATTTGAGAAACTAAAAAACAATGACCTGGACATCGAAATCGGTAAAATGGCGCATCTGAAAACAACATCATTATCTGTTGTTATCGGGTCTTTGGAAATGGTATCCAAAGGCGCAAATAAATATGTGGATGAAATTCCTGGCAGCCGTAAAATATGTCAATTGCAAAAAAATATCATCATGAGTACCTCTCTCATTTTATGTAGCTTTAATTCCATGCAGTCACCCCAATGAGATTATTTCTCTCTCTCTTTCACAAACACACACTCTCTCTCTCTCTCTCTCTCTCTCTCTCTCTCTCTCTCTCTCTGATTTCATGGCGCCTCATCTGTTTGGGAAAACACAATAATAATAATAATGATGTCCGATTGAAGACTGCAAACAATTGTTCTATGGCGAAGAGTCAGTTATGAAATAACCATAGATTAATTTGGCAAAAGGCCACTTAATTAGAGCGTTTTATTAAGATCAAGTACGTACATTGGCCCGTGCAATGAACTTTTATGGCGCTACGTTAGGCATAAAAAGAGAAATTGCAATAAAGTCGAAAAGACTCGAAGAAAAGAACAAGATAAATCCAAAATGGAATTCTCAAAATAATGGACACAAAGCAAGAATCATATAAACGGCCAATCACATTTACAAAAATCTTCAGATGAATCTTCGATGCAATATTCACCTTATAACAAAATATGTATATCACTTCAATATAGCATAAATTTGTCTTATTTTAATCACATAATCGTCTATACATGGAATTGTAAAAAAATAGATTTCCCCATTAGGTAAGTACACCATAGACGTTAAAAAGATTTTTTTCTATTTGCAAGTGGTTAAGATTTGCCTCTCAAAGAACGAATTGCGTCTGATCTTTTGAAAGTTTTCATATTAACAATAAATATGGTGGCGATCATTGTTCATATTCGAAATGCGTATTGGCATCGCTGACTTTGTTTCGTTTTATCACTGTCATTATTAATCGTTCGTTCAGTTCATTGATCTTCTTTCTCGAGAAATGTGTATCTCTTTCACATACATTCAGTCAGTCATGTGCCAAGCGTGATACACGCTTAGGCGATCATGTGTATTTCATACATGACTGATGAGGCAGACTTTTTCCCGCAATAGGTTGCCATTTCTTTCTACGGTAGACCAGTTGCCATCCAAGACTATAGAAGCCGGTCTGTCCTGCTATTTACCCATAGCTGGGGGTGGGGAAGTAGAAGAGGATTCATAACTTTCCCAATGGTATTAGCACATAAGTGAATGTAATGGTTTCGACTGGAATTTGATTCCTCAATCCGAGCCGCTACCTATTACTCCTCCATGCCTCAGATACAGTGGGTACCGAATATCTACACTCCCTACCCATGGATAAAAGTCGAAAAACCTATGTTACGTACAAAAATTTCTTGAAAGTTTGAGACTAAATAACACATTTTGCATCGACATATTTTCAACAGTCATATAAACGTTTCAATACAAAATTGAATTCCTTTTTACCAAAATAAAATGGCTGTGAAAAATGTTACATTTTCAATCCTTTTAGAAAATGTAGTCTTTTTTATTTTTTTAACATTTCGGTTAAAAAATAGCCTAAGTAAATTTCTGTTTTCAACAAGAAACCAGAATATATCTTCCGTCTCCTACAAGTTTTCACTTGAGTAAATCAGACGTCATTGAGGGGATTTTTCTAAGAGCAGCTTGTATGTGGCACGAAGCCGAAAGTATCGGGTACTCCATGAGGATCGAACTTACTACTCACTGGTAATCGATTTACCGATACCAGTTTGCTAACCATTGCACTACGTTGAAGTGCTCAAATAATACGCTGTTGTGGATTGTGAAAAACAAATTAACAAAATAAGAAAAGAATTAGCGATATAAATCAGAAACAGTTTTAATGTGTACAATCAAATAAGTATAAAAAATATTAACAAAATGTCTTTTGTCTTTCATCCTAGTGAAAAGAATTGTTTGATATGCATAACAGTTTGAATGTCTCAGCAAAATTGTTGACACACAAGTACCATTTTTCAATTGCTTTCTGCATTTTGTTGAGTATTCTTCTAAACTCGATGAATTACTTAATTACGATTATCTCAAGTCCCCCTAATAATTTCTATCACTTGTATATCCTGCTTGAACCGGCTTCTAATGCTCTGGATATAGCGACTTGGGGATGGAAGACGTGACTCGTGGGGGCACAGTCCGTTGGGATAAGTAAACTTGGATGAGTTACACGATAGAATTTGTGAAGAGCGGCGCTATATCGCGTCTAGTTAGTTAACACTTCGTTACCGAGACTCGTTGGTCCAGTTGGTATGACGCTTGCGCTGTTGCGTAACGATCCGGGATCAATTTCGGTAGTGGATGCGCACTGCTGATGAGGACGAAACGACTGTTCAGTACTTTCTACATTCTGTTGGGGATTCTTCTACGCTCGATTAATTAAATAATTATCATTTTTAAAAAGCACTACACAAAAACAATTTGAAAAGCGTATTTCCTTTTAGGACGTCATTTTAAATATAATAAATAAATTCACCATATTCAAACGAAAATGGCTTCTGCAAATGTAAATCAGTGTTGGAAGGTTGAAAATTAACAGAACTTACAATCCGGTAAAGGTCACTGTTACTATCAAGTTGTCCAGGAATGGTTAAAATTAAAGAAAATCTAAGTTCTGAATTGATCAAGTTTAGATTTAAAAATCTACTAAAAGAGTTCAAATGTTCGACACAGATCATCAATAAACAACGCTGAAAGCAGCTTGTTATAAATAATGATAAAAGTACAGGGCCTTTTTACTATTATTCGTAACAAACAATTTTAATAAGAATCTTAAAATCGGTTAAAAAAAACACTTATACTCAGAATCAAGAAAAAACAGTAAAAATTCCTTAGACACATCATGTGGAAAAAGGGCTTGGAAAACTTAAACCTCACATGGCATATCGAGGGCAAGAGTGATAGAATGAAGCAGTAGTCCACCTACCTGGCGAGCTTCTGTGAATAGATGGCGGAACGGAAGCGGAAGGCTTGGCAAAGGGAGAAACGCTGCTATGGGCTACAAGCGAAAGTAAGTTGTGGAGAGCCATGGTCGCTACCCCCCCCCTCCTGAAAGGAGATTACACTTAGAAGAAGTAACCAACCAACTCCGGATTTTGTATCTGCGTTCCTGTAAATGCGTGTGTTTGTGTGAATTGACTGTGTATGTAAACCGTCCTGCATTAGTATTGGGTTATTTATTAAGTTTAGTCCAGTCTGGCACAAGGTCAAAATATAAGGTACTCAATAAGGACCGAAATCACGACAGAAATAGACTTGCTTATCACTGCTCCATGTGAATACGCCACTGTTATAGTTTTGGTAGAATATTAAAAGTATGGACACCCAGTGGGGATCGAACTAATTACTCATTAGTAACGATTTAATATCAACGTGTTTTTCTCTCACAACGACGCTCCTTTGCTTATAAATATTTAGTAAATTATCTTAGTCTGGTAAAAGGTGACAAGTGTGAGGAATATGCGAATATCGAACTAATGGCCTGGCAAACTAGCTTACTAACCAGAGCACTAAGTAAGTACTTCTTGCTTATATTTATCTATCAAATTTCGACGTACACAAGGCTACAATAGTGGGAATCGAACTCACTAACTCGTGAAATTATCTGCAAGGCCAACGCACTAAGCACTGCAGGTATCCTTCATTGGAATCCATGTACAGAAGATGCTTGCATAGATACGAATTGAGATATGAGTAGGCGGTCGATGAGGTACATGCTGTTTTTTTTTAAATAGATAAAATCCAGAATATGTTGGGAAGTGTGTCAGTGCTTGAAAAGACCAGAATAAAAAAAATGACTGATGAAAAACTCGGTGAATGAAAACAAACGACTTGAATAAGATGAACGAAAAGAAAATAATTCGAAAGCAAGCAAAAATAACATATTTGTTTTTAATCTTGCTTCTTTATCCTCTTTCTAAGTGGATAGAAAATGATCATAGAAATGGCCTCTTTTTTAATTTCGTTTTAAAGCAGATCCAACAGGTTGCATTTCATCCATAGTTATAGTATGAATTATATAATAAAACGGTCCATGTTGTTGTCATCTAGTCGGTTTGAAATGTTCATTTAGCTTCCAGGAACACACGACAAAATTAACAAAAAAATGAAGGTAACAAGATTATGTTGTAACATTCTTTCAATTAGGAAGGACCTGATTTCGTTAACCTTCTAAATTCTTGCTTTTACCTTTTCACACCGACCCACTGATGCCGAGCGAGTAATAAATACACAGTCTACCAACCAGGAAGCCTAGCTTAGCTTAGAACATAACAAGATCACCAATTTAAGGTACCCAAAAAGGGTCAAGCTCAATTGATTTGCTAGAAAATATAACTAAATACTACTAACGGTGAAACGTCTTGTCTAGTTAGTGTCTGCATCATTCGTTTGACTTAATGTCAGAGTAGTGTTTTAACAAATGACAGAAAATTTGACACCGCAATCCGAAGTCGTATTCAAATAGTGAATGGTGCCTTTCAAAAGCATAACAAAATATTAAGAAATAGGAAGATTTTCATTAGAAACAAAGAGAATTGCGATGTAATATCACTTTGCCTATATGACAGTGACTGCTGGACAGTTTCCTCACAGGTGAAGAGGAAACATGAAGCAACAGAGATATGGTTCTACAGAAGGATGATGAGAATGCCATGGAATGAACAACGAGGAAGTTTTAAGGGAAATTGAAACAAAAAGGATACTTAGAATCAGAAAGCGTTGAAAATTCCAGGAAAGATGGCTTGGAGAATTTGATACTCACGGAGTATATTGAAGGGTCATAGCAAAACAGTGAATAACTTACCTAACAATGTTGTGCAAATAGATGGCAGAATATGGACTGGAAAGATCAGTAAAAAGACAAAGATGGCGAAAAGCTAAAAAGAAGAGGAAGTTGAAAAGAGTCATGATCACCCTCGCCATTCTGAAGACGCATGGCGTATAAAAACGTTTTGCCGTAAGTAGTTATGTAAAGCTTAATAGATTATTTCTTGCCTGAAACATGGTTGTGCAGTAATGAAGATTAAGAATGCTAAAATTTGTTATCATACCATTACTACTTGAATAGCCAATAGTAACATCATCATTAGCCAGGTAGTAATGGCAAGTGTTAAAATTGCACAGGTAGAAATGGCACGGTAAAAAAAGACACAGGTAAAAATGGCACAAGTAGGAAAATAGGAAAAAATTGCTTTTATGAATAAGATATGGACACTATTATCGTAAAAAAAAGTTTTTTCGATGAATAATTAATTTTTGCATGAATTTTTCATTTTTTTTTAATTTTAATTATAATAATTTATAAAGCTTTAAATCTTTTCAAAGTCTGTATTAATTTGTAAGGGTTAGACAATATTGTTATTAAGTTAAAATTATATTATTATATTTACTAATCATGAGTGGAAAAGTTTATTACAATTCAGTGACCCCTAGTATTTTAAAAAGAATTCTGAACTTTTTGTGTCTGTATAAATGCGCCGATTTTTGGAAATACGAACGTCTACATACTGCAATATTAGAAAATAAAAGCGTTAACTATAGTAAATTTAAAATTTATTGGTAATTTTCTAACATTTCCTCTACAAGCGTCTTGATAAATAATACCATAAAGTCAAAGTCCCTAAAATTCAATAAAATATTAGATTACTTAGAATATTTTCTAAATTTTGAAGATTACTGAGTAGTTAAAAAAAAACATTATATAGAAAAGGCGTTCATGTTATATCTGTCAAGTAAATGTTCGCATAAGCTCTTCGCTATAGTGCCTAGACTTTATGAATTTAAGTGTAGTACTAGATTGGCAGTTAGGTCTCATCATTTTATAGTTGAAATGGCTAGATGTAATCATAAGTTCTATGCTAACAGTTTCTTCTCTCTTACTTCTCGCTTGTGGAACTCTCTTCTGGCTTCTTGCTTCCCAATCAACTTTGATCCTCAAAAATTTAAATGCAATGTCAATTGTTATCTACTGTCTCCTTGATTACTCTTCTATTGTCATCGCTCCTTCATAATGTTTCTCTTGTGTCTTATTTTTCACACTCGGTAACCCCTTCTGTCTTACTGGCTTTAATGCCTTGAATGGGGTGAAATGATTGGAAAAAAAAAGATTAATATGACCCGCTCCGTCTATTTCGGTGCCATCATCCTAACCTTATACATACTGTTTACTGAGATTGTCCTTGTCTACTTTAGCGTTTCAATCCTATCCTGCATCACCAGAGCTGTTTCGGTTTGAAGACACACTGTAAATCTGTGTGATTTCACATCTTCAGCATGACTGATCGTCTCCGAACATGTCCATCTGCTCAGGACCATTTGTGTTCTTTCAAAATCCACAGCATCCAACCCTTACGGTAGAAGACTGATTTCATGGCCACCATCCTAATCTTAGGATATATATTCACTGATAGTGGCTTAATAAAAATTTTTACTGGCATTGTCTGTACGTCTAATAAAGTCTACGTTAATTAACTACTATTTACTAAGGCTGCCTTATTCTCATTTAGGATCACAACCTTAAAACTGTTAAATATCTACTCTTCATAATAAGTCATTTTCATACTAATTTTCATCCAATACAAGTCCCAAGAGCCACTCGAGGTAGAGGATTATTGCTTGGTATAATTGCGTAAGAAAAGGTAAGAAGTGGAGTTGATAGGGTTATGCAGGAAAATAATAGTTAACCCTATATTTGAAGGATATTTATTGTTTTTGTCTGCTTCAGGGACAAATCTAAATATTTACCAAAGCTGACTTTGTCCGTATCAGGGCTATTCGCAACCCTACACAGTGTTTATATTGACTTCGTCTGGCCCAGGGCCGGATTTTGTAGTGAATCTACGGTAAACAAGTCTAACAAGGCAAACGCATGGCACCATTACATCTACTACTACTTCTATTACCAATTTCTAATAGTACTAATATTAGGCTCAGTAAAATCATTCATATCAAGTATTTTAAATGTTCCGACTTACAACTTCGACTACAAACAACTACAACTTTCTTCTTTAGCAGGTTATCATTTACAAAACATGAAATTTTCATTCACATTTTTTTCCAAATTCACTTCATTTTTTTTTCCAACCTTAGACATAAATTTTTCTAAACAATAACCAAAAAAAAAAGGTTTTCTTTTCTTATCGTACTCTGTCTATTCAAACTTACGAATTAATTTTTTTGTCATTATCAATTTTTTCATAAGTATTTTAAATATTTTAATAACTGTTAAAAATTGCTATTTGCGATAGTTATCGTTTTCGGTGCTCGTGAACGGTGTTCGAGCCCAGATAAAAGCTAAAATTTGCTTTTCCAGTGACAGCAGGTTGTCCTGACTTAGGATATTAGCACAGAATTATTTTCCTGCATCCCCTCATTGTTTAGCCTTGCATTACACTAAGCTTAAAAGAGTAAAATGCAAGGGGTCAGCTTTCTAAAGAACTTCAGGAGGTGAAAATAACCAGATAATCTAAAACTAGCGATGGTAGAGGGGTCCTCATTTATTGGAAAATTATTTAGATTTTCCGTGTTTGTGGCAAATATCACCTCTTTTACTTACATTCAGACTAATCTCTTCATTTTTGTTGTTGTTATCACAAAATTCGACATTCCCTGAAGGTTACCCGGATCGAAAGACACCTGAAGAAGACAGGGGGCCACACCGATCGAAACACTGTGATAATGACGATGATAAGGACGTCAGCCCGAATGTAAATAATAAACTCTCAGGCATTCAGACAGAAATAAACTCCTTTAAGATGATTGGATTATTGTTGATATTGATACGCTCAGTTCAAAACTGTTTACGACCCCGACATAAGGTATATGCGACCCCCGTCATAAGCAATCCTACTTTACATATTCATTTTAGTATTTTTCAAGTAAAAAGGGCACATACAAACCTAATTCACTGTGTTCCAACTCAAAAAATCTGTCTACGCTCGAATGTGATCTCATACTAAAAACAAAGATAATGGAAACACCATTTAATAATTTGATAATGATGACGAGGAAGGAGGAGGAGAAAGAAGGGGGAAGGGGAGGATGACCATTAAAATCCTTCTTCCCCTACACACTAAAATTTATGCCATACGTTTTGTGTACCAATGATCGAAAACATCAAAAAGTATTCCTACGGCAATTTTTTTTTATAAATGTTCTTTCCTGCGACCGTAAACTAGAGAATAACACCGATATTAAAAAAAACAGTAACCCCGGCTCCACTTCACTATGCGCAGACCATTAATAATGTCATGATTGAGACGATAAATATTTGGAGCCACAACAACAACTACTACTACTACTACTTTATATTGTTATAGAAATCAGAGCAAGGCTCATCTGGTGATAAGAGGGTCGCTTTATAATTTCTAATCTTGAGTTCAAACCCAGCTACCGTTTCCGTTATTCGTATTCAGGTAATTCATAACTGAAATTTTTAAAAAATGTGAGTGCTGCTTCGAAACTAAAATACAATCCTATACCTTCATAAACCTCCCGTAGTCAACACAAATCTTATTATGGCCCCCACCCTTGTGGTTGAAATAGCTGTCAATGATGTTTTAAATGTCAGTGTTCAACCTTCAGACAAAAGCCAAGATTCGAAAGCCGATTTTCAAAGCAAAAAATCGTTGCTCTCATTTGAAACACGATCGACGAGACACTATCTTCTTTACCCCCTATTTGCCCTTCTTTTCTACTGAACTGAGCTAAGTAAATATCAATACACACGCCTTGTTGCACTACCTCTCCGAATACTGCTACAAAAGTATGCTGGAATGACGACACGGTGGCGTGACTCAGGTGGTAAAACGCACCTTCCCACTCAATTTCACGTCGTAAAGTGAATTCTCTTTGAAACATCCACCATCTATAGCACTGGTTGTATAGTATTCATTGTTGACATAAGCCTAAGTCAGGACAGCGCAAAGATAGATGAAAGTAGGGAGAAGCTTAATTTTTGGAGTGAGCTGTGTTTGCCTACCTTGAAAATCAACATTCAAACTCTGGCATTTCTTTTGGCTCGAACATCGATATCAAGTCTATCTCAGCAACAAGACTATAACTTAATTTCTTGGATAACAAAAAGTGTCAAAAATATCAGCACGTCCATTTTTGTTTTATTTATTCATAAAATTGTTTTGCTTCAAACATTTTTCGCTTTTCTCTGTAAATCGCGATAACATTCGCTGTATAGGTCGGTGTTCAGTTAAAGAATTTCATTTTGCAGAGGACACGCCCCATGATGGAAAAATAGGTACGATACGGTGTTTCCTTCTCACTGATCAATTACGACAGTTATTGGGCTAAAATTAGTGTTACTGCCACTATTCCCACCTATATTACGACGACGTGTAAAACGTTTACTATTAAACTTTTTGCTTCTGATATTGTCCAACCAAAACTCACGACGGCTGACATTTTCGTACATGGGAAGCGGCGCGATTGCACGCCTATATAGCGTCGTAGCAGAGTATTGACCAAGAAACTTATTTCATAGAACTAGTGTGTTCAAACCTTCTCGGAGATCCTGCTTCTTAATTTGGGCCTTGTGTCAATCTTGAAATATTGCAACTAATCACTCAACAATGATACGGTATCTGATTGATGAATAAGACTGTGTTTCACATTTACCCCTAAATTGGATATTTTTAAAATTCACTTTACTTTTTTAAAAATTTTAAACTAAATTCTAATCGTCGCATGTTTATTATAAGCACCAGTGGTCTGTGTTCGAGCCCACACAAAAGTTAACAATTTTTTAATAGTGATTTTCAAGTCCTTCCCACTTGAGAGATTGGTGCAACACAATCTTCTCCCTCCCGTCCTTTCTACATTTATCATTTTGCTGAACTGTATAATTGTGAAGATCCTGCCGTAAGCACATTCATAAATCAGTTCCGTCTTATGTGCAGAATCTTCAATTGTGATATTGTGCCAGAACCCTAATGCTCATAGCAGCAAGACTCTTGTTGTAACATAAATATAAAATCCCTCACCATTACTCCGATTTCAACAAGTGTCCCCACCACCCCCGTAGAGCGATATTTAATCTCATTTCTTACCCCGTGTTCCAGAAATGTAACCTTTAGCCATAGATTAACCCAAGAAATATTTTCTCCAACGACAACCTAAATTAAGTCATTAAGTAAACATTAGCAATTGAGATATATATATATATAAATAATATATATATCCACGACTTTTATCCGATATAGATTTTTTTATGCCTCTTCAGGACGTTGGCGATCATGGATTTTTCACAACTTCTTATTCTTCGTAGCTTTGAGTAATGTTTGTCTCCTTCTTATACCCCTCTCTGCTCTGTTATCCATTGGCCTAAACACGTTAGGTAGGATACTCGTTTCCCCCCCCCCTTTACCCCCTTGCCTTCAGTAGGGCCTGTAAGTGTCAATCTTTCCAAGCCTTCTTTCTTCATTATGTTTTTTCCCCTGATATAGCTATTATTTGGATATACTTGGTATCGCTTTAAAGATATATCTTTAACAAAAAAAAGTTACACGGCGGCAGCGAACCCACTAAAAATGTTTTTGGTTAATGATTTAAGCATGCTCTTATTATAAACCATGTGTCAGATTTGAATTGATAGAAAGAACTAAGTTTAGCCTCATACAAGGTGAAATGAGAGGGACAAGAGCTTGTAAAATCCTGTTGTGCCAATCTTCCGTGTAAAAGTGTCTTCCTCGCCTTGCATTTAACCGAGTCCAAACACCCACTATTTATGATTTATTCCATCTTTTTGTTTTAAAATGATTCGTATTTGAACAAGTGATGGTATTATTAGGTACAATATTAAACGAGCTTATCTCGTAAGCTAGCAGTTGTGGCCAGCGCCATGAAAATTTGGCCTTCCTTACACTTTATTTGCTTTACTTGGCTAAACAAATCAATTTTGTTACCACAAAATAAAAATTATTACTAGCCCTTCTGCGGTAAGTCTGTTTTTTTTTCTTCTTCTCGTATATATTCATTAAAAACAGTATGAATTACTCTTTAACCAGAACAATTGTTCTGGGTAAAACTCCTCACAGCTGATGCGGGTTCATACGAGCGAATAAAGCATTTCATTTGAATTCTTTTTTTTTTTTTTTCACGTGTAAAATCTGCAACACGCCGGACGAATAAAACTTATTAATATATGATCATATAAGTCTTATCACTGTTACTACTACTATTACTACTACTACTACTACAGCTTTTCACCATTCGTAGAGTATATTCTGTTGAGTGCGTGGCGATGCTGTTATGACGGCTGCTACTGCTTCAGTCGGCCTAAAGAAACTCACTAAACAACCAAGCAGCCGTTTTTGTCCCTCGGCGTTTCATACTTTTCTAGCTTCTGCTGCTGCTGCTTTCAGGCTCGCTCTTCCCTTCCCTCCTAATCGACTATTTCAGTTTTCCACTTGTCTTTTTTCTCTAATCCTAACTTAGGGCACTTGTTGGACCATTGCCGATTTTCACCGCATGTTTTGCTTTTCTTTCGACCGGGTTTTTTACTTACAAGACACAGAGACATGGCGCGAAGGCCAGATGAGATTTTTACCGGTTTCCGAAATAATTCTACGCTCTACACACCAGGTAAGAAAGTTCAACTATACCTAACAGTGCGATCTTTTGATAGTGGAAAGAAAATTAATGTTTTGTGTGTGAGAGAGAGGGGTGGGTGGAAAAACTTTCTGGGATTGAGGAGGGTTCGTTCGGGAAGGAAATCCAAATACCATCTCCTCCTGTAGTCGACACACATAACAAATACGAATGTAGACACACCGAAAGATAAAAATTAACAGCTATTTGAGTGTATTTCTCTAGTGCTCGAGGAAAGAGCTGACGCTGGAGGCTCGCGTGAAGTTCTATAAATGATAGTAAAGGTCATGCTGCTTACTAAAACATCAACCCGAAATATATACTAAGTTTAAATCAGGCTAGCTCTTCCTCCTCCGCTTCTTCTCTCTTCCAACTTTTTAGTTTTAGTTATCTGTCAATAATTTTTTTTAAAAGATGCATGGACACTTCGTGATATGCATTTTATGCTTCAACAGCACTTTTAATAATAGCGATAAATAAAAACTATTTTTGACAAACATAAAGCTATTATTGTTAAATTAATAAAAATAAACATAAAGAAATTATTTTGTCGGATTCTGTTTACTATTAAATTCTGAGGGTGTGTGTGAAAAACCGTACGTCTGCTTACCTATCATTACAAAACAAATATATATACCCAATTCATCCAAAAGTGAATAATGTGTTTGTAACGAAAGGGTTCATTTATATATCTGCTTGTGTGTGTGCTCGCCCGTGTGCAATCAAACACGTGTATGTGAATGACACTCTTTCTGTGCAGAGAAAAAGAGACTGCAAGAAATTTTAATTACACATAAATGCAAATCTGTGAAATTATTAAATAATTCTATTAAAAATGTCTTTCGGGATATAAACTTCAAAAGAGAAATATTTGATTTCCCTATTTTTTTTTTTTTTTTTTAGCAAGCTTTTGGGGAGCACATCGATGCAAGGGGGTCGAAGAATGTGTTGCGCCAAATAGAACGGCACTATCACTTTATAAAAGAAATCAGTTATTGTAGTCCTGATTTTTTTATCTGGGCTTCAACAGCGGCTAACACTAGGGAAATATGCAACTACTTTAGCTACCCAGCACCACACATTCACTCTCGCAAATGCACACACACATACATACGCACACACATAAACACACGTAAAAAGAAATAAGAAGATATATAAAATTAAATTTTTTCGTATCATGCATGTGAACAATTTTGGTATATAGACATATACACATTTAAACAATAGTGTTGAATTGCAACTACTGTTTGTGTCTGACACTGGCAATTGGTTTATATTGAGATAAGGAGAGATAGTTGTAGTCCTTTCTGTCTATGGCTAACACTTGAAATGTTTATTGCCGACAATTAGAGGATAATTATTACTAGAGTACAAATAAACACAACACGGGGTGGCGCTCAGTAAAATACATACATATACATATATATATATATATATAAACACAACACGAGGTGGCGCTCAGTAAATTATATATATATATATATATATATATAATTTACTGAGCGCCACCCCGTGTTGTGTTTATTTATAGTATACTCTAGTAATAATTATCCTCTAATTTTATATCTTACTGTTCTTTCTTTATATATATATATATATATATATATATATATATATATATATATATATAATGTGTGTGTGTGTTTGTACCTGTCTCTGTGTGTGTGCACAAGGTACTTATAGACGAACATAATATAATTATTTGAAATACAATTCCTGTGCGTATTCTAGATAAATACGTCCTCATGCACACACGTACGGTGTGCATATCATCGGCACATCTATCTGAAATGATAATCTTAGAAACTCAGACATATCGACATACATGAAAACAACACAAATCGTGTGTATGTATCTATATAAATATTCACTGATGTGTCTATGTATCTATATCGATTGCTTTATATCAACATATATCGACTGGTATGTGTGAAAATCAGCCTTTACGAAATTTTGCGACGTGGTGTTGGTAAGTATTTTAATAAGTGTGTCTAAATATGCATATGCTTGTCTATTTAATTTTAACACAGTGTGTGAATGTCTGTTTTCACTCGATCTTATTTGAATAATTAGATTACGAACACTTGCCATAGTCGTATTAACAACATATGCATAGCACAAACATATATATATATATATATATATATATAATTTGGCTTTCATTCTACCGATTATAGATGGGGGAGCTTATGCTATGTGTCTGCTTAAAATCGGAGAACACGTTCAGTAGTAAACACGTGCACGTATTTCTGTGGAAGAATGTGTGCGTGTGCCCATGTGTTCACTATGAGTGTGTAAACACAAGTCCCGAAATTAGAATTGTACATTTATGCATTGAACATTTACCTACTTGTTTTGCGCATAGACCACGTTGCATTTTGTACTTATATGAGAACACACACACACATATAATCATGTATCTCGACTGAATGGCCGGACGTGTTAATTGGTCGATTCTGGGCCGTTACCCTAGCACCAGCCTAACGTGAACCAGTCGTTCTGGTCGAAGGGGGCCCAAAATATAAACCTCAAACAAATGGTCTTTATTGAAAAGCATCGATTTTTAGTAGCCATTTATTTGTTCATAGAGACACGCTTGCGTAAAATAACCTCAGCGAACGCAGTCGCTTCCTTTATGATTGCACGGGGAAAAAAACATCTAAGTTTACATGTCGATCCCCATGACATGTATAAGGATGTTAAGAGGATTCATACAGTATTGCAATTTCTAATAATTGTGGTAAAATTAAAAAATGCAATTTGCTTACATTCTTACAACAAATTGATTGCATGTAAAAGCAATTTATAGGAATTTCTGTGAATGTATTTTTATAGTAAACAGTCTTACTACATTAAATGCCTATAGGAATGAACATGCGTCTGATATAGAGGAAGTTCTAACATTTTATTAAATTTCACTACTAATAATTTACAGGAGAAAAGGAAGTATAAGTTAAGCATATTAAGTTAGAGAAGTTGGTATGTCATTTCAATTGTTGATAAGTAGTTTGATCTCCAACCACTTCACTTCCTGCTTGGCATAGATTATTGTAGATAAGGTGGCATTTTTGAGTTGACTAACCATGACCTGTTGCAAAGTCTCTAATCTGTTTTTAAGCTTTTCGAATTTACTGAAACCAACTGCGATTGGTTGAAAATTCTCTCTTTATTCGTTATAAAGTGTTTTCTTCTATGTCTGCAAATTTCTAATGTTATTTTAAACTTTATTTTTGCTTGCGCTTTCCTGGAATTTGCTTAGTTTTAATTTTACACACACACACACACACACACACACACACACACACACACACACACACACACACAGACATCATGTGTTTCAGGCAAGAAATACGCTATTAAGTTTTACATAGCCGATTAAGGCAAACTTTTTTAATACGCATTGCCTCTTGAGGACAGGGGTGATCTCCTCAATGACTCATGACTCTCCTCAACTTCCACTCCTTTTTAGCTTTTAGCAATCTTTGTCATTTTACTATCCTTTCCAGTCCATATTCTGCC
>OZ038477.1:4791644-4834144 GCA_964036315.1 Acanthosepion esculentum
GTATTTGTCTTCGGGCGTTTCTCTAATATCAGTGTCAACTTGCGTGGGTGACTTCCTTGGTGCACACGTGTGACAATGTGCATATATTTGTCTATGCATGTGGTTACCTGTTTTTGATATTGTGAGATTGTAATGATTGGCTGGTGAGCAATAAGCTCTGCCTTCGGCGTGGTTCTGATAAATAAGTCGATGTTTTCGAAGCGATATATTCTCTGAATTTACCTGTTAACATTCTTGCCTAGACATGGGTGATAGTAAATCTTCATCAGATATTGTTTTACACAAAAACATCACTTTATCCCCCAAAGAGAATTCAGGTTGTATTTATGAACAAGTAGAAACTTATTTAAACTAGTTATGAGTAAAGGCTAAAAATACTTTTAAATAGATATTTAACATGTGAACTTATTAAAAATAGGTCAAGATTTACTTTTTCTAAGGATATTAAAATCTTTATTGTTACAGCGATAAAAATAAAACCTTTATACAATACAATCACAGATATCATATAGAAAACTGAAAACGTACGGGAAAAAATTGTGCGACCCGTTAATTAAGATGGAAATCGAAAAGAATTATTTAGTACAACATATACTGTACTTTCGACAGTTCCTCTCTATTCGTTGATTAAAAATAACTTAAAATGCACAAAACCAATAAAATAGTAATGGACAACAAGAACTTATGACAGTCACATGAAAAAAATGTAGATTTTTATTTAGATTGGTACAAAGAAATAATAATAGAACAGCCAGTTCGGATCATATTCCATACATTAGTAATGATACGCTAATCTAGACTTAAATAGCATCGTCAAACTGAAACTCTCTTATGGATGTCACGCATGGCGCCAAACTCGTCCAGAAATAAACTACTAGCTGTATATAACTGATTTCTCAGATCAATGATAAAAAATGGCTTCCAGCGGATGAATCTTCGGTTTCTTAGAGAGGGCCATCCTTCTTCGAACCTCGTGGACTCTCGCTAGAGAATAACTTTACTAAATAACAGAAACTGCAATTCTTGAGGACAATTAAGTACAGTTACAACTAAAATGGATATAATATACGCAAAAATAGAAAATTTATTTAACCTATACAACGAGGCAATCGTAAAAGAACGAGAATTTCTATGATAATTTATTATTGGTGGGTACAGTCTTAACAAAACATAAGATACGCAGATGACACAGTGTTAATAGAAAAAGAAACCTTCAGACAACTTCTTGGAGAAGGTAATAAAAGAAAACGTGAAGGAAGGATTCATAGTAAGAAAAGAACGTGTGCTCAACTACAAAAACTGGCGACGTCAGAATACCTTAAAAGTTGATGAATGTAAGAAAAACACTTATTAGGTGTAAGAATAAAAATAAACGTATACTTGTCAGCCAAATGGACAACTCGCGTTGTGACTTACGTAATGGGGATGTCAGATACAACAATTTAACTATCTGGGTCGTGCAATAACCGACAACGGAAAACGTGGCACAGAAATCGGAAGGCGCATTAGGAAGAATGAAGGCAGCTCTTTAACAATTGATCAACAAGGGATCGAAAGATGTCCTTAGAAACAACGTTGGACTGCTATGTGATATGTCATTTCCAACAGAGCAGTGAATGCTAAAGAGTTTCTTCACAGATAAAGAGGAAGTATCAATCGACAGAGATGTGGTTCTAGCGACCGATGTTGACACTGTACTGAATATATGATAAAAGTGGTAGTTTTAAGGAGAATAGGAAATACAAAGAAACTGCTCTTAACAATGAGAAAGATATAGTTGAAAATTCGGGGATCTATAATAAGAAAAGAAGGCTTGGAGAATGTGTCTCTCACATGGTACATAAAACAACCTTCTCAACAAATATGAGTAAACTACAGAACAAGTACAGTGTAATCCGGATATAAGAGACCCTGATATAAGAGAAACCCGGATATAAGAGAGACTTTCTCTGGTCCCAAATTAGAGCCTGTGTTAATGTATATATAATAGACCAAACCCGGATATAAGATAAACCCGGATATAAGAGACTTCTTCTCCGATCCCGACAACTCTCTTATATCCGGGTTACACCCTAGCATAAAGTGGGATTTTAAACTGACAAACATTACTTACATTAACAAAAGACAGGAAGTTGTGCAGGGCTACGTTCTGAAAGCACGACAGAACAAGACGAGCGCACACACACACGCATATATGGAAGCATTCTATGGTGAGTATACACGTCTGCAATATACAAATATGTCTTTTAATAAAGTTAATATTAATGAGTAAAACTCACTAATTTTAATTAATAAACCGAACGATCTATTTACATAGCTAATGTGTGTGTGTGTGCGCGCGCGCATAATCTTATGCACGCCAATATACAAACGCATAAACAATTGCAGGTGTTCAAATATACACACTCTAGTATCTACAGTTATGTCGTCTTGCAGAGTTCGGCGTTCGATACTTAACATCGTGTGATAAAGGATACTTTTAATGAAGCCGTTTTATTGATCGAAGTCAGCCCCTAACAATCGATCATCTTTTATCTATTTGCTAAGCAAAATTTAGTCTGGCACAAGGCAATACTAGTGTGGTGTCCAGTATGTGGAGAACTGTAATGAATTCAAGAGCGAGTTTTCTAATCGAGCATCGTAGGGTTCGATCTCTATTTACAACTCAATTATTGTGACCTTGTGCCAGAACAGACTTGTAATTATCTCAAATTACCTACTGTAAGCTACTCACGTGACTGAATTTGATTCATCCGCTCTTCTTTTTGTGACCTTTTACCTGACTAATTACACATAAAAGCCAACTGTAAAGCAATAACTAGCAAGCCATCTCTTGAATTAATGATTGACAGTTCGATTCCCCTTAATGTTTTCATTTTGACAAAATTAGAGAAAATCAATCATTCACTTCTCAGATGAGATTTTTTCAAGAAAACTTTTAATTAGACTCGATTTTCACAGGTTCGACGTCACTGGGAACTTCCATGGAAGTTCCCAAAATTTCTAACGTGGCGGCAAAACAAAGTGAACGAGATTAATGCTTTTTTTTTCAAAAGTATTTGTATAAAACTTAGACCTTTGGTCACTACTTAAAGTCAAACTGACTGTGTTATTTTCACTTTTATATGGTCACTAGCAAGAAGAACGACCCAAAATGGGAACTAATTCGAGGCGTGAAATTCATAAAGCAAATTCAGCAATATGACTATCAGGGAAATATTATAAAAGTCGATAGAAATTGTGACACCGAAATCCGAACACTCCTAGGTATAAAGAAAGATGCCATCCAAAAACAAAAGAAAGAAATTTTCGTTGGAAGCAAAGATAAGAGCGCTCAATTGGTATAAAAAATCAATTCTCCTCCACGGCAGTGAATGCCGGTGAATTTCTTCACATGAAAAGGAGACTTGAAGCAACATGGATGTAGTGTTATACAGAAGGATAGTGAGAATACAATGGACGACATATGTTAGTAATGAAGCAGTTTTAAGGAAAATGGGAATGAAAAGGATACTTTTGATTACCCACAGAGATAGTTGAAATTTCCAGGATAGAAAGAGAGGGCTTGAAGTATTTGACACTCACGTGAGATACGGAAAGCAAGGAGAGATGTAAACATAACCTACCTAACGAGCTTGTTTAAATCGATGGGAGGACAAGGACTGGAAGGGACCTTCGATGTGCTGTGTCCCTTCAGGACGTTAAAGATCATGACTCTCCACTATTTCCTGTCCTTTGCAGTTCTTAATAAATTATGTCTTTTTGTTATCTCTCCCAAACCCTGCTCTACCATCCACTTACACAAACTCGCTAGGTGAGTTATGTCCCCTTTGCCTTCAATCTGACCTGTGCGCATCAAATTTTATTTTCCAAGACCTTTTTTTTATAATGTCCCATAGAAATTTCAACTGTCTCTGGTGTGTTCTTTTTGTTTCCATTTTCTCTAAAACTTCGCCGTTGCTTACATGTTCAGTCTATGGTATTCTCAGCATCCTTCTGTAGAACCACATTTCTGTTGCTTCAAGTATCTTCTTCATCTGTGAAATTTCCAACATTCACTGCCATATAGGAGGACTGATATTACGTAACAGTTTAATACTCTTTTCTTCGTTTCTAATGATTTTTAGTGCTAAAAGGGATAGGAAGATGTGAAGGAACAACTTACATAAAAGAAAACTGTTTACTAATTTATATCAATGACCTTACAGTACCTTTCATCTTACACTTGTAAGATGAAAGGTACTGTAAGGTACCTTTCATCTTACACTTGTAAATAACTTATGTCTATGTCAGTGTTTAATTAAACGGTGTGATAATGCTTCGTAAACTCGTTGAATGTCGTGCGACATGGTTGTGTGAAAACGTTGTATGAATTACTACAGGCTCAGTTTCTATACGGCCATAATTATTAAAGACAGTTCGGATTAGCGATTGAGTCAGATTTTGAGATGTTATAGGTAGCAAAGGTCACGGGAACTACCCAAAAACTACTGACCCACTTATTATGCACCGACTATGGATTAGATAGAAACAGTGACTAGTAGCAAATATAGGTAAAGTCTTTAATCCAGATTTGATTGATTTAAGGCTAAATTACAGGATTTCAACTCATGACACTATAAGCGTAAGATTAATTATTCTAAAGAATTTCTAGGAGCAGCATGTTTGCAAAGATATGTGTTAAATTTGAAAAATATTTTAATAGAAAATCAAAAGAGTGAAAATGTTTTATAGAAATCGTTCATATCATTCTCCAGTTTCGCTCGACATATGAAAATATCACTTTTTATACTGAAGAGTATTTGAAAAATATTACACGTCAATTAGACAGACGATAGGATTTCCGGGTATTTTTTTCTTCCCGCGTTTAACTCAAAATTCTCTGCTCACATATTATTTTTGATGCGTGTTAATAAGGATCAATTCAAGTGGTTATTAATCGCTCAAATCAAATTATCATTGCTTTTGAAAGGAAAACGAGAAATTTTATCAAAATAACTCAAGTGGAGTTACAATCTAATTGCCTCTTTTATCCTTTCCAGGCGCACCTAAATTTACCGATTCATGTACTTTGTTTCATTATATCGTGTTCGTATAAATGTGTACGTGTACGTACAACAAGGTCTACCTTGTTCAAAGATTTTCTCCACGATCACACAAACTTTAAATTACACGTTAACTTATGCATATGCAGACATACCTATGTTTAGACAGTCCGACCTATGTTCACACACACATACACACACACACATATATATATATATGTATGTATGTATATATATATATATATATATATAAAATGTGTGTGTGTGTGTGCGTGTATGTAATGAATCACCGCTCCCACATGGGTTCATTGGCGCTTAGAATGCTTTATTTATTGATATAAAAGCAGAAGTAATGCTTTGAGCTTTCGGATTTTCGTGTGCTTTACAGAGAATGGAGAGCGACGTATTAATAATATGTTACAACTTCCCCGACGTTCAACTCGTGACACTAAGTATAATTAATAATACAATTAATGGTCATTTGTAATGCTAAATACTACAATTAAAGTCTTGCGTAAATGGGTATGGATGAGCTGATAGAACAACGGGCCGGCGATTCAGAGGTTCGAGGTATCACGCTCTCTGGAGACAATAGTTAAAACTCACACTAAATCGGGTAAAAGAATAGAGCAATGGACTGGAGAGTAAAAGATTAAAACACACTTTCAGGTCATTGGAAATCATGGTTCTCCACAGCTTCCTATCCTTTATAGCTCTAAGCAATGTTTACGTATTTACCTCTCCCACTCTCTGTTCTGTCATCCATTTACACAAGATTGTTAGGCAGGTTACTAGGTTTCCCTCTGTCCCCTCCTCTTGCCTACACCATGTCCTGTGACTGCCAAATTTCCCAACCTTTCTTTCCTCATTCCATGTCTCTTTCTGATTCTAAGTACAAATGTCTTTTGGTTTTAATTGTCTGTAAAACTTCCTAATTACTCACATGATCCGTCTTTGGTATTCTCATCATCCTTCTGTAGAGCCACATCACTGTTACCTCGTCTCCTCTTCATCTATAAGGAGATTGTACAGTATTCACTGCCATATAGGAGAACTGATTTCACAGCAGGACAGAACTATTTTCTTTGTTTCTAATTACATTCTCTTGTTTCTTTATAGTTTTCTATGATTTTCGAAGACATCTTTTGTTATTCCAATGTCCCTTCGGATTTCGGTATCACATTTTCCATCCTCTGTTATGACACTACACAGATATTTACATTTTTGTGCTTGCTTTGTTTTGACGTTTCCAGTTCGTGGCTCGCACCTTGTACGACTTCTCTTGCAGACAATCATATTCCTTCTTGCAGACAACATATTCCTTCTTGCAGACAACCATATTCCTTCTTGCAGACAACCATATTCCTTCTTGCAGACAACCATATTCCTTCTTGCAGACAACCATATTCCTTCTTACAATTTACAGTTAGTGCTTTCTACACGCTTTCATTTAATGCTTTTTCTCGAATTTATTAAGGTTTCCATTCGATGTCCGCCATCAACAATGTCATCTGTATATCACGCGGTTTAAGTATGTGCCCACATATAATAAATCCTGATAAGATTGTTTTCAAGAAAGAAGCATGCCAAATCTGGCCAAAGTTTCTCTAATATTTATCTTTGCATCAAGCCGAGAAAGCCAAGACGATTGGATGTATATCATCATTTTTCTTAATCAATGAAACTGTCAAGATATTTTGACAGGTTTATTTTCCTTAGATGATTTCCTTTTCAAAGATTTTTTAAAAACTACTCTACTGGAATATAATTATGTGGCTCCGGGTGGCGCAACGGTTATCGACATAAATAACGGAATTGCCTAACCAAGTTCAAATATGAGCTAAGCCTATTTCTTAAGAAAGGCCTTGAGAAAGACATGACTCCCCTTCTCTTTGAACTTTTATCCTAGATACCCGGACAAAATGCCACGATATTTGATAATGGCTGACGGGGAACAGAGAAAATCACTCCCCCATAACTAAATTACCATCAGTAATAAAAAAAAAAATATAGCTCAATGCATTGTCCGACTTTATAGAATCCGGTTACTAAAATATCTGTTTACATTGGCTGATCTATAAATCTTTGAGTTCATGCTTTTACTCGAAAGTATTTTGATACTCCATCCATGATCCAAACGTACCAACCGACGCCAATCATCAAGCCTTTCTTTTATTAATACTTGTTTATTAGGATTCTTCATCAAATATTAAAAATAAAAATGACCTGCTTCCTAGATATATGACTTGATATATCTTAATTAATATTGAGACCTGGTCTTCGTACGGTACAATGATAACTAGCAGGATTCATTAAGAATCTTCCAAGAGGGGAAATGTTTGCTTGCCTTGTAAATCAGCATTCTTGTTCCTGGCTTATTATCTGGGCTCGAACGCTAACCACCTGTCCCGACGGCAGGTACGCATCCATCTCAGACATGAATTGTGAGACGAACTTTCTATACATACTGTTACGGCAAGCATTCCTATAGTTATTTAATAAGTTTCATTTATTTTGGTACAAGGCCGCAAAATCTGCGAATCCTACGTGGATCGAAATTAATGTTTAAAACGAATTTGCTAAACATCGCTCTGTTTTATGTGCTTAATTACAAAATGACAAAAATGATTACGTTCTTGATATTTGATCAAGCCAACGAAATTATAAAATTAGTAGATACGAACTAAAAATAATGTATGGACTAAAACTGATTTAAGACATTATTCGCCCATCACTGTGTAACGGAATCTTTTGATGACTTAAAAAAGTGTTACACTTCATATATTTATTACGTGTTTGCAAGGCCCCAGCTTTTTCCCTTTTAATTTAACCGATTCTCACCATAATTAACCGATTCTCATCTGTGTATTCAATTTCTCTATTAAAAAACAAATTTCTAAACTCTTTATACTATTGCGTATTTTGTCATCAATCAGACTTTTATTTGTTTTTTTACTCTATCTTCTTTGCTGTAAACATCTGGAGCCAATTTCATTCACTTAAAATCTGGAGCCAATTTCATTCACTTAAAATCTGGAGCCAATTTCATTCACTTAAAATCTGGAGCCAATTTCATTCACTTAAAATCTGGAGCCAATTTCATTCACTTAAAACCCCTTTCTATTGACACGTTTCTATTTCCTTTTTACTTCTACAAACATTTTCCAACTTATGTCATTTATTTATTTCAATAAAATCTCTTATTTAAGCAAAATATCCACAACGGACAAATTATTTATAACACTATTCTTCTTCTTCTTCTTTTAATATGCGATGTCCTTTCATGTTGTGAACGATCATGACTCTTCACAAATTGGCGTAGCACAATCTTCCTGACCCTCATTTAATATTATCCTATATTAATCTAAGTTTAGTAAATATCAAGAATGTAAGGCTCTCCTCATTTGAAAGATTGACGCGATACAATCTACCAGTCATCATTTCTTCTCATTTGACCATAAGCCGAGTAAATACCATTGAATGAGAAAAAAACGATTCCCGTTTGCCTTGAAGGGAAAAAAGCATATTTCCTACCTAATGGTCGCTGTTCGAATCCAAAGGGGCAGTATTTTGAGTGGTGTCAACGCAAATAGATTCTTTCCTTGAAACATTGATGCTACACAATCTTTTTATCCATATTTTTTATATGCCCGACTAAATCGTAAATATTGCCGACTCGATATGAGATTCCGATGTTAAATTTTTTCATTATTGGCAGATATTTTATTATTAGTTTTAACTTAATGATATTTTTGTTTCGGTTGATGTGTGCCGCAAAGAACAAAGACGAGAAAATTGACGCGAATAAATCAATGTATAATAGTCGTTTATTTATTTTAGTTTTTTGTTACGTTTTAGATGAACATGTTTAGAAATTCAGGACAAGCAGCTTCGAGCAAGACTGAAATTCACATTCCATCTCTTATATCATACCCGATTTTGAAAATATAAAAAAATATATTAAATATAAATCTTTATTTGAAATATTTTACATGCAGGCACTTCAAACTTTGTACTTTGAATTAACATTAATAGGAACTGAAAAACATATTATTTCGGTAAGAAAATCAGGTACTGAAAATTGTAATTAAAAATAGGAAAATTTGCACTGGGTACTATATATATATGGTTAGTGTTCTAGGGTTAAGAACTCATTTAGGTTAATAGATCTTATACAGTCAGACACTGATTTTCTTTCTTTTTTTTTTTCGCGGTATTATTTGTGATTAATCATTGTACTTAGATATGATATATATATATATATATATATATATATATATATATATATATATATATGATGACTTAAGGCAGTCGAAAGATTCGACCCTATTTCCTGTATTCTTCTTCCGAAATGAACTTCGGGTAATTTCTGATGGAATTTCTTCATTATTCGTAAATTGGAAAAGTCGATCATTAAAATTAATCGACACAAAATGTATATCGTTTATTTGCCTTAAAGAACATTTGCTGCCGAAAATAAACAGTATATATATATATATATATACATAAAGTGAACATTGAAGTTAACACTTAGAGGCGACAGGTTGTTTCATGCTAGACCCAATCGTCAGGCCACTGATTGCGTCTAGCATTAAACAGCCTGTCGCCTCTAAGTGTTGACTTCAATGTTCACTTTTATATTTACACACGCTCTATCTCTAATATTGAGCACTTTATCCCATAAATATAGTACACCTTAAAAGTATATTTCCTCATATATATATATATATATATATGTATATATATATATATATATATATAAAGTGTGTGTGTTAAGCTTCCTTTTGGTTCTTTTCTTCATCTTTTTATGGAATTTTCACAAGCATTTTGGTCGAGTGGACACCGGAGCACTAATGCTCGTTAAGAAGCAATACACCGTGGAATAAATTCAGAACCAATAAAAACATTAGGAATGGGTAACCTAAATGGTTAAAGCGTCGTCCCTGAATGACGAGTTTCTGAGGTATGGGATGCAGATTCAAGTCTCGTTGGTAGCTACTCTTTTTACTAATTTTTGCACTTTAATTGAGCGAATGAAGAATGGTTACTGGGAAAAGAAAAACCTTGTTGTAAAAGCATAATAGAAAAAGCAAGAAAATAAACCTGTTTGTTCAAAAAACACGTTTAGTGTGTCTATTGATCTGAAAAGCTCAGCCCTTGAGGGTTGTTGCTGGTGTAAAGTTTTTTCATTAAATCTTTGATCAGCTCCACGGGATGTTCTTTTCTCTGATTGGTGGCTTTAGCTTCTCATTTGACACTGATGGATATGTATATTTTTCTCTATTTTAGCGGTTTTGTTTCTTTTTACATTTCGTGGGTTTGTCTACATTCTATTTATGCAGTCATCTTTTGGCAACACAATTCTAACAATTAATACTAATTGCTTAATTAAGAAAATGTCTGGTTTCCTTCCCAAATGTCCGTTTGTCTATACTAGGAAAACCCATAGGATTTTTAGATTATCTTTTCCAATTCAGTTGGTACCTTGCCTGCGTATCCACATGTATATATATGTAGTCATATATGATTCTATTTCTCTGTCTCTCTTTATTCATATATATATATATATATATATATATATATATATATATATATATATATATATATATATTATGTCATTCACAGACAGTACAGTTTCGCTGTATATATATATATATATATATATATATATATATATACATATATATATACATATATACATATACATATATATATACATATATACATATACATATATATATACATATATACATATACATATATATATACATATATATATACATATATATATATATATATATATATATATATATATATATATATATATATATACTTTAAGGCAAATATGAAAGACAACAGACATTTTGTGTCGATTAATTTTCATAATAATAATCCTACTCAGACAAGGTTGAAATTCCGTCGGAAATTACCCGAAGTTCATTCAATCAACACAAAATATCTGATTGAATAATATTTGCCTTAAAGAACATTTACTGACTAAATACACAGGATATATATATATATATATATATATATATATATATATATATATATATATATATATATATATATAATTTCGACTGACGAAAATATAGATCTTCTCGTCTGTCTTATCAACCCCGATATGGACTGAGTTCGTGTCGGAAACAGAGATTTAACTGTAAAATCTTTAAAAAACGATCGAAAAAATAATACAGAATTTATCCATTTCCATGTCTCAGTCAGACGAAATCGTCTGTTGAAATAAGTTTATTCCCCATATGAGGTAATTTTGGATTTTATTGTATATTAATTATTTGCTCTGTAATAATAAATGCATGAAGGTCTTTTTGTGGATCAGTTTTAATATTTTATATTACTAGGATCCACTTGGATTATATACCAACAGATTTGTTACCTTTACTATATATATATATATATATATATATATATATATATATAATCCGACATTACATTTTCTTATTATAAACGTTATTTTTTTTAACAGGTGCACGTGTTTGAATCCCAGTATTTTTTCATTTTTCTTAAATAGTGACATTAATAGCAACTGTCCTAGTTCGAGAAGTTCTACTAAAAATCCATGCCGTTCGACACGAATCGAACCCGTCCAAGGAAGCCACTCCAATAGCTGAAGCGTACCATTACCAGTTTGCCTACAGGAGGCCATATTACTGTACGTTTCAGTAACGAAAATGAAGATATCAGTTATAGATTTGTAGAAGTCCCAACGAGAAATGAGCTTTTTTTTAAATAGGTAACTGAAACAGTGTCAAGCTGGTCTTTGTGTTGAAACTGGTAGCGCCACGCTTTGGCTTAAAAACCGATTTCTCTTATGAAAAAAGAAATACAGACTCGATCCCTGTTAGAAACAAATCTTCTTTTATAAGACTTGTAGATCTACGCCAGTTATTATTAATTTCATTGTTTAAAAGGTAGCGACAGCAACTCAAACTCACGTTGCTGCTAAGATAATGATTATAGAAATAGAAAATGTATATTACGCAATTTAAAGGCTTCCCAATCCAATACTATTCCTTATTACGATAGCGTAAGATTTACTTTGTATACGTATTTAAGTAGACATCATTGTTTCTTTAAAAAGTAAAACCGACTGGAAACCGAAAAGACCTACGTATAAAATGAGGCTGTATACTCAAACATGTGTACACACTAAATATAACGTTTACATATATATATATATATATATATATATATATATATATATATATATATATATATATATATATATATATATTAATTAATGGTCAGAGTTGAATCAGACCAGGAAACAGTAGTAAACAGTGTAAATTATATGCTGTTATAACTAATACAATGAGCTCATTTTGTGGATCAGTTTTAATATTTGATATTACTAGGATCCACTTATTTATATACTAACGGATTTATTACACGAATAAGTACACCGACACACAGACAGACACACACACACATACATATATATATATATATATATATATATATATATATATATATATATATGTATATATTATACCGTTATTTATATATATATATATATATATATATATATATATATATATATATATATATATATAAGGCAGTGTGTGTGTGTGTAACGAATGCACGGCCGCAATCTTCGACGGATTTGCACCAAAATTTACATGCACATGCTCCAAGTTAGTGGAACGACCAAGACCAACTTTGCATTTCCCAACTCCCATCGATAGTGGAAATAATCGAGTTTTTCATGCTTCTACGGCAGTTTTCATGTAGTTTACCACCATTTTCTAATGGCCAGATTGAAAGCCTATAGCTGGCTGCCACGAATAGGCAGGGAGATTCTATTGGCCAGCGTGAGAGCCAACAGCTGACTGACACGAATGTTAACTAGCATCGATAGCTGCATTCGTCACAAGTGGGAAAAAATTAAATCTGCATAGCACTTTACTCAAATTGGCTCATTCGCTTGCTTAAATTCAACGTTGATTCTGATTCCGCAGAACTGGGTTGGGTGTGAAAAAGTATTTGTTGTTAACATTCTTTTTGCATTCGGTTTTTCCAGTTACGAGTCCTTTTTTAAAGCTGATCGTTTTGTGTTCATTTTGTTTAGTTCTTTTTTCGTAACAGATTTAATGTTTAGTATAGTGCTTAGAAAAATTCGCAGTGTGAGATAGGCAAGAAGTAAGGCATGTAGCAACATCAGCACGGAAAAGGGCACTTCTTTAAAGGCAAGGAAGGGCAAAAATATTTTAAGTCAAGTGATAGCGATTGCTGTATGAGTCGTACGATTTTTTAATCAAGCACGGGCAACGCCGGACCATGCTGCTAGTTTATATATATATATATGTGTGTGTGTGTGTGTGTGTGTGTGTGTGTGTGTGTGTGTGTGTGTATAATACCGTTTAATTGGGACAAACAATGTAATTTCCCAATTAGGTGGTTGCTTCGGTTATTCTGGTGAATCTGTGATAATCATGTAAAACCTTCCGAAATTCTTTATTCGCGAAATCAGTTCATGAAGATTGGTAAAATTTTCGTTAATTCGTTGAAAAGTATTTGTCTAAATCAAAAAATATATATATTAATTTAATAATTATTCAAGACTAATTATAAACTCTTGAATTAGTGTTTATACTTCATACTCATCGTTTATAGAATTCATCACCACCATCCTGCTACAGACGTAAATGATATTAATTAGAAGAATCAGCAGAGTTTTCTTCTCATATGGGATAACAAACATCGTATTAAATTCTTAAAAAATCACAACACCTTGGCCCATCTATACTGTACACTGTTTCAGAATTGGTCACTTTTTTATTTTAGAGTCTCTTATTCTTCACATCTTCCTGTTTCTCTGTCGTTTTTTACTTTTTTCAGAAATTTGTTGTATCTTCCTGCTCGTCATTCTCCTTGTGATCTTTAATGCTGTTATCGATGAATGCGATTTTCCCAAAATTTCCAATGTTTCTTCTTCAACATGGCTTCAGTTTCTATATTTGCCTCATCAAGTTTCTCCAGGTCAGTATATTGAAAACCACAAGCAAATAAAATCTGGATTTTCTTGGCACTTTCTTTATTTGTGCTAAAAAAAGTTTTTTCTATCTGCTTGCAGAATAACAGTTTTCTCAAAATGTAACCAAGTGACCTATGGATGAAAGACACATGAAGTGCCCTTCACTATTCGCCACCACTAAAACCGTCAGAGAAACGAGAAACTAAGTGTGCATAATATGGGTGGGGGTGGGGGGTTCATCAGAAGGATCCTCACATAACCACACCCTTTCATCTCTTCACTCTGTCATTTCTCTTTAAAAAATGAGAATGACAGTTTCTTCAGGATGTTTCAATTTTTTCATTAATTCTCTTGCTTGGAGTAACTGTTGTCCTGGTACGTGTGCAGGCATGAACTGCGCTTTCTTCATCGCGTATTGATTTGTGGTGAATGTCCTTATGCCCCACATTGCGTATTGTGACTTCGGGGACATGGAGATCTCCATCACGGACGTTCCGCGATTCGCAGCGATAAAGTTCTGCACTCACGCTGTACAAATTTTGGTGTCCTGATACTGTCCGTTGCGTTTCGTTCTTTGCTACAGGCGAAACAACTTCACTGCAGATATCCAACCCCTTTCGAACTTCGTGCAGAGATGACCTGGCCACTTCCAGAAAACGTGCAGTATCACCATCGCCGTTCTTTGCATCTATCGCAACAACTACAGCATGTCGTTTCACTTCTTGTGTTAGTTTATTGCTCACCATTGATACTCTGAAAAAATAAAATGTTATTTACTGCAGACTCACAACCACTTTTTGAAATACCTTACGCATTCTGTATAGTAATTGGTCATACAAACTAATATTCCCCTTTTGGTAATGAATTATTTCGACCATAAATTAACATTATTTAACACCAACTAACGAATCTTCTATAAGTAAATGGGAAAGACGAGATTGCTAATATAATACTGTTATTTCTTTTGCTTTGGGCTAGTCTTTATTTACTTTTTCATTTTTGAAAAGCAGAATTCATTCTTACGGCAAAAGAATTAATTGAATAGGTAAAACTCCTAAGTTAATCATACAGAAAATATAATGAATTTAACTGCAAATGACTTATATTTCCGTCCATTTTTGACTCTATAGATAAACTCGTAGAAATAATCAGTCATTACTGAAAAGTTCGGTTTTATTCAATATTATCTTTTTCCCCCAACTAGACTTACATGAATGGCAACACTTGATTTTCTTCAAGTTTATTTATTATCATATAAAGCTCACTCTCACAAATATTCCAAAATGCATTATCAATCAATGCTGGATTCTTTCCACGATTTGGGGGCCATAATTAATCCCTACGTTGAATCGTATGAAAACAGAATTGACTTGTACGTTCAGAAACAAACCAACAACTGTATTCTGCAATTTTTCTTCTAAGTTTAAAGTCGTTGATGAAAATCAAATGCAATTCCCTCTTGTCCGCGTAACCATAAACATGTCGAAACTGAAAAGATTTTAAAAATGCAGATAACCAAATCATCTTCAAATTGACAAAAAAATTATAAACTAATCAAGTCTAATTAATTATTCATTCTTTTGCTACCCAATATTGTCACCCTTTTTTTGTCACGTATTTTAAACAACTTTTTGTATCTTGACTATCAGACTACTGGCCTCGCATTTTCGAAGTTCCCGCATTAAATACTTACAGGCTGTCTGGGGAAATCGGCATCTTCGGATCTGGCAATGTTATTGTTTACATATCTGGGGGAAGGGTTGCATCTTTAGTTATTCACCATCTCATGTAACATTCAAGGCTGTTAAATCTCGTTAGAATTATTTGTCTCATATTTTCCCTGGGTTTGTTTATTTACAGAAGTTAAATATTCATCGGTTTTATAGCCGGAGAACGAGCTTAACCCAGCCATGTCTAAGTTTCTCTAAGCGCGATTAATTAATCCATAGCTGAAGATGCCGGGGAAATGGTCGATTAACTGTAACGCACCAGTAAGTATCTGGCTCCTCCTGTTATGCTCTATCTTTATAGAAGACTTATCAAACCAAAAATGGAGTATTGCTGCTATATTAGATCAATTATTTCTACATATATGCTGTTCAATCGCTTTTCTCGCAGACGAAGTATCTGGCTATTCCATATTTCTATTTCGATGTCAACTTCTGTGACGGACTACATTCGTTGGTACCAGCAGCCTTAACCTTTGAAGCTAGGAGTCGCCATGCCACTTACACGTGGATGAATCATCCTCATTCTCTCCGTATTCCATTAGTAAAGAGGAAGTACCACTCGGGCAGCTTCTTCCTAAGGACTGCTGCTTTGTAGAACAGCAGGATATTTTCCTGAACATTATAATCTTGACCTCTTCAAGTATACAGTTAGCCCTTATGTTTCTTACATAACCTCCTGAACATCGCTTTTTGCCTTTTCCTATGCTTATACGGCACTACATAGTAACACTCTACCTTGAGTAGCTCTCAGGCCTTGTATTGGATGAACATTGGTAAATAAACGAACTGGATTTGGAATCGTCTAGCAATATGATTTTCAACTCTTTCCTCGAATTAATCAATGGGGATAATTTAAATACTATGCTTCAGTTACTCTGTTGTACTTATTTATAATTTGGTTGAAACAAAATTCATTCAAGCTCTGAACACTAACTTGCGTTATTAAATATAATTTCTTTAACAAGATTCATGTATTAAGAGTAAAACGAAATTGATAGCTTGAAGGTATACGATGCTTAATTAAATAATTCGTAGAAATGGTGATAAATGTCTTTCAGCAATATCTTCTCTCTTTGCACGTAGGTGTATGAATGTGTTTGCGTACTTGATCAAGTAACTTGTGATAAAATCTCCGTCTTAAATCGCCTTATGTTGTTTTATACGCATGCTCAGAAAAGAAATCAGTCAAAACAGATGATACAATTTCAACCAAATCGTACAAAATAATCCTAATATTAATTTCTCTCGATATATCATCTCATTGTTTAAAATTCGTATTTATGTTTTATGACATTAAAAAAAATGAGTGCACATTTAAGTCTATGTTACAATCTTGCCACAGCTTGAAAGCAGAAATCTGGACGATTTCAGATTGGACAAGTAATTGTTTTATAGGGTTTACGGATGCAGCTGTAAAAATCCCTCATCGAAAACAAAATGCCTCTAAACCTGAATTAACCTAAATTCCGGTTTGATCTCGGGCTACATTTGGCTAAAATATTTTTAAAAGTCGTAGTTCTAAATAATGTTCGACTGGCTGTTTGGCTGATCGAATGGAAATAGTCCTCCTTTACTTAATCGATAATGTCAACAGTGGAAGAGGAGTGGGGAGTTGACCCGGCAAACAGTTGTATGGCAACGAGTAACAGTATATTGTTCATTTATTGGGTAAAATAGAGAGGTAAAAAGTATAAGGCGCTCTCTGGTATTTGTTGGGCAAGCAGAAAGGAGGGAACAAAATTAGATAGCTTTATTATTATTATTATTAATATTTTTCTTATGATGTTTTCACCTGAGTAGTATCAGGTGGCTCAAATGATAGTAAGTCTTGTCTAATTGTTCGTGAGGATTTTAACAATAGATGGTTTTGATTCTCCTGCGGATTTCCAATTTTTCCAATTTCATTGGAAGACTCTGGAATGTTCCCAGTGCGCCAATACATGATGGGCAAACCTGTCATCTTCATATTACAGAAATGTCATGTTTCCTTGCGAGCTCCAGTTACATTTTCTAGTTATTCGCTTTCAATTTTACTCTATAATCAGCTGAAAGAGCGTCTTCGGAACCTTCTATTATTATTATTATTATTATTTGCTTTCATTTCTGTTGTATTCACATTTCCTATTGGGTCCCAAGCAGAGACATAAGGTAAGAAATGGCTCCATGTCATGTCTTTCTCCTTCCACTCTTTGGGATATGTCGAAAGTGCTCTAGAAATTTAAAAAAAATATTTTTCTTGTTATATTTCATAATGATCTTTGTTCAAATGAATAAATATATATATATATATTTGTGTGTGTGTGTGTGTGTGTGTGTGTGTGTGTGTGTGTGTGTGTGTACACTGTAATTCCCCATGTATAATACGCATTTCTTTTTCTAAAAAATAATAAGCAAAATCAGGGGTACGTATTATGCATAGCTACAAAAAATCTTTAAAAATTGTCGTAAAATAAGAAATATCATAAAACTAAATTAGAATAATATTATTTTATGTTTAAAACCACTTTTTTTCAAGTGTAGGAAACACTGCCGTAGTGAAATTGGATAGGTCCAATTTATAGGGTTTGATTACCAAACAAGGGGTGCGTATTATCCGTGAGTAGAAGCATTTTTCCACACTTTCAGCACAATTTTAAGGGTGTGTATTATGGATGAAGACGTATTATACATGGAGAATTACGGTATATATATATATAAATATATATTTTTAAATCAAAGTTACCTGAAAGCAAATTTTCTGTTATCATTAATAACCCTATTTTGTTTTTAGCTAATAGTATCGTTATATATATATATATATATATAATATATATAATAGGCTCTAAAGTCATTATCGATGTATGAACGTCCACCAGAGCAGTTCTTAGAGAAGAACATCCAGACTATCATCATATGTTCCTTAATTATAATGATGAAAATTCGTACAGAAATCACCGCACTATTTGGGGGGCAAAACGAATACAAAGAACTGGTGCAGATGGTGTGCCTGATGGTCTCCAAACAACCCTCAGATTTTGAATTTAGAGTTGTCCTTCTCCTAGACTGGAATTTGCATTCATATGCTTTTCATTCAACTACACACTCAAACGGTATAATCCCAGATTAGACGCTGACCTGAAGAATAAGAAAATAAGTTTTCACACCTTTTACTTTTACTTTTATACTAACCAACAACCGCTCTTTCAACGGGCTTTTATCTTGGCCAATTGCGTTGACGTTTTATTCATGTAGCAATCCAAATACTCACAACAACATTTCCGGCTTTTACTGGATTTATGGCAATTCGTAAACCTTTTTGCGGTCTGCTTGAACAAACATACACAAGTAAATGTTCTCTAATTTTTTCTTTCATTTAAATAAAAAAGGAAAGAAAAAAATTATTTTGGGGCCACTTATGCTTTTCTCCATTTCCTTAAACAAATCTGTAGAAATTCCTTTGTTTCTCCCCAATCTCATTTTATCTACTAAACTATCTTTTTAATCCCAGACAAAATGCAGTCAAAATAATAATAATAATAATAAAAATAATAATAATAAAAATAATAATAATAATAATAATAATAATAATAATAATAATAATAATGCGAACCAACACTGCCTTGGAAATGTATTTCAGTTTTAACATTCCCCTTTAAAAACAGTGAGACGAAAAAATTATTTGTTTTCTTTATTTGACCAATAAACGTTTGATTTCTTGACATGCAATTGGAAATTAGCCGAAAAATAGTCAAAGGTTTCAACAAGGATGACTTGAAAAGAGACGCCATGCTGTTATTATTCATTTATTTGATTGTCAATCAATGATACATGTGGTTCTCTGTAACGTAATGGTTACTAAGCTACTTTTACAGATTAATTCCTAGTGTGTTCGATCCTCACTAGGTTCCCATACCTATGAGCTCGTACCAAATCCAAGCGATACTCATTAAATAACCATAATGAGGAATACGTTCAAATAACAAGAACTGAATAAAAATTTTAATGTTTTATTTTTGAAATTCCAAGCGACTAGATGTCTCAAAACCTTCTATGTGTTACAGACAAATATTGCATATATAAGAAGTAGAAAGAGTGTGTAGCGTCAGTCTCTTAGTAGACTGTTCTTGCAACTCATATCCTTAGTGAAGCAATTAATTCTTTTTTGCCAAAATTTGTTAGAATTTCAAACAATGTTTAGATTTCACATTTGCGATTTTATATTTAAAAGTTTGCGTCTATCAAGGAATGTGGAGTCTGAGAATTGGAAACCAGAAATCTGTGGATCTTTTTCCCTGAATGGAATCATAAGTTACTTGGGTTCTGGGAAAAAGCTTATGAATCTCATTTCGGCTTTTTTTATTATATTTCTGTAAAATATAAATTCAGGCAACCTTATCGATGGTTGAGCGAGGCGGATGCGTAATTTCTCCCAGTGGTAGGTATTCAAAGCCCAGATTTTTCATTCTTTTCCACTCGAAAAATTGGTGCAACACAATATTCCCACTATTATTTATTACAGTTTGTCTTTACACAAGAATATATGATGGAACGGAATGTTCTAAGTGAATTTCAAAGAAAATATGTAGGTATTTGTTCATAGAATTATTTAACCACGTATGTGCCATTTTGTTCCACTATATTTCATCATGTTTGAGGCAGCTTCATGATTCCATCCTCCCAGAAATTGGCTTCTTTCCGGGTGATGAACTTGTCTAAGTCTTTTTTTACCGGTTTCCAAATAATTATGTAAGGATCAGAATAGGTGATAATCTGAAGGTTCAAAGTTCAAGTGAGCACGACGGCTGTAGTGGGAAATCTCAGCTAAGCTAGACCAATTTCTGCCAATTCTATAAAGAGATGTGATCACTAGCGTTATCCTGATGGAAGACGACACGCTTCCGGTTTGCCAATTCCAGATGATTTTTATCGATTGTTGCATTTAATTGGTTCAATTGCGAATAACATTGCCTGAACTCCATGTTTGTTTTGCGTGACTATCTCGTAAAACACAATGATGGACAGCATCACCTCTTCACATGGAGACCGACTTTTCGAATAGTTAACACTGAATCCCTTTGTTTCCCCGGGGACATTTTCGTTCCACATTGTTGTAAACAATCTATTTTTCATCACCACTGACATTTTTTTTTTCAAAAATTCATCTTAATTTCTACAATTTTCCATTTTAGCGTAAAAACATTGAAAAATGGATAATAGATAAACAAATAATATAGAAAGATGCGTTCGAACATCATCTCTTAAAATATGTAAATTTGTCAATAACTTTTCTGCAAACGCAACAGATATACTAAAACAATTCTCGACTGAATTCGAGGCAAGAACACATTAGAACAGGGAGTTAGAATTGCAAAATGGCAGTTTTCCTATAGAGATAGAAAATATGAATTGAGATAGATATGAATATAGATAGGTAGGTAGTTTTTTATAGATGTAAATAGAGATATTTATATATAAATTGTTTATAACTTTGAGTAGAGTTAATTTCCTTCGATCACTTGAACCAATACTTTGTATTGATGATTTTATTAACTAAAGATTTAAAACTTAACAAAAAGGAACAAAAAATTAAATAAAATTGGATTTCATGAACAATTATACGATCATAATATTATATAATTATTTTTAAAAAAAACAAAGTTCTTTTACTCATTAAGTTACAAAAATGTAAACAAGTTTCGAACAAGAAGAATGAAATCGACATTTCCATTAAATGGAAGCCGTTGTCACAATAAAGGCAAATTAGAACGAAGAAAACAAATGACATCACATGTTTAAGATAATACTGTGTCAGACAGGAAGGGAAAGAAGTCATTTCTCCTACCGTGAACTTTACATGTGTGTACGCATGATAGCTCATCTCGCAGACCATTTCTAACATTATATATATATATATATATATATATATATATATATATATCCCAATATACCACATAACACCCTTGAGCGCTTAGCCTTGGAGCGGGTGAAATCAACGTGTTTTAGTGGACTCAGCAGTTTTCAATCTGCTTGTCTGAATCATCTTCAAGAAGCGAGAGCAAGATCTAAAAGATCAGCCAATGTAACAGTGATCTCATCTCACAATCTTCACTCTTCCTCCATATGTGGCCTTTGTAAATCACTAGCGGGTCTTAAATGCCACTTAAGATTATCGCACAAAATTTCATAACTGAATCAATTAAGCTGTCAGATCCTAATACGTCGAAACCGACGGGAGAGTCCATTATTATTATTATTATATATGTGTGTGTGTATATATGTATGTGTGTGTGTCATTGAAATGGCAAAAAAAACAATCAACGAACAGCCATATAGACAGAAATTAAAGTAAACTGTAAAATCCTTGACTGAATATGAGGCAAAAACGCATTACAACAGAGAGTTGGAGTTAGTATTGCAAAATCAAGGTTCCCTATATAGATAGATAGTTATGAATATAAATATATAGATAGATAATATGAGTAGAGATAGATACGAATAGAGATATAGATAGATGTTGGCGATAGACAGATATGAATAGAGCAGATAGATATGAATATAGAGAGGTAGATATGAATTGATAGATTGATATGAATATAAATTGATAGGTACCTATGAATAGAAATATGTAAATAAATGTACTGAAAATTTCGAGGAATATGAACAGCGTTCCAGAACCGAATAAAATACAGATTTTATGAGATCGCGAGCTATGTTCCGAACATGGTAAAAGCTAGATGCCACTATCCTCTTCAAATTCTCGAAACTTTGGGTAGCACTTCAGAAGTAATGGCGTATCTTTCTGAACAAAATATGAAATTATTTAAAGAATAGATTTTATAAGAATATAATATAAATTCATGTTGGCACAAAGTAACACTCGGTACCATTCAGAAAATCGTGTCAGATTCTCCACAATTCCACCAAGTTAACCGCTGCCGTACCATGAAATCTGTTCTGTTATAACTTGCTTTGTTTACAAAGAGAATGAAATAAACTTACCTTGTTATTTAAATACCAATCTATATACTGATCAGCAAGTCAACATTATTGGTATCCACTGATACTGGTTCTACCTACCGACATACCCGCAGGCTACCAATCGATCATTTGTTCCTTTCATACGAGTGCAAAAATCAATACACTAGCCTACCAATATATCAATCACTTTCGAAACTGAAACGTGTTAGTGATTGGTGTTCACTCGGAACAAATGTGGGGCCTAAAATGTGATTATCGCTTTTGCTATTTTGTTATTGACGAAGTGTCCCCAGCAATTCGGGGAGGCGAGTGAAACGGAAAAAGTAGTTTCTATCATAAAGGAATTTCCTTTCGATAAGCCACTTTGTACTGAGATTCCGGTAAATTCCAAGCGTTCTTTCATGGTCAATCTTACATCGGACCAAATGTAAATATTTATTTATCGAATGAAAAAGAATCTTCGAATGTCTCAACAAAAATAAAAACAATTTTAATTTTATTTCCAAACAGACAAGTAGAGACTGGACGTAGCACAGTTTTGCACAAGTCCAGGGAGGCGAGTGAATGTCTCAACAATAGTCAATGTAACAGAGCTAGCTTTTCATTACACCAGAGACTCTGCTCATCTCTCATACGCGCCTGCAAGCAGTCAGACACACGAGCCCCAAACACATATTTATAAAACATCACACAGCGAGTGCTGGTAGTAATAAAACAGTATCCGATGTAAAATAACAGAGTTAAAAATTTATATTAGAAGGAATTATATATTTGTTCCGCACAGCTACTTAATGTTTAATGCACAAAGCAATCATCAGGCACACACACACATTATATATATATATGTGTGTGTGTGTATATATGTATGCATGTATGTATGTATATATATGTATGTATATGTATGTATATGTATGTATGTATATATATATATATGTATGAATATATATGTATTTATATATATATGTACGAATATATATGTATGTATATATATATGTAAGAATATGTATGTATATATATATATGTAAGAATATGTATATATATATATATGTAAGAATATGTATATATATATATGTAAGAATATGTATGTATGTATATATATATATATATATGTAAGAATATGTATGTATATATTTATATGTAAGAATATGTATGTATGTATATATATATATGTATGAATATTTATGTATATATATATATGTATGAATATTTATGTATATATATATATGTATGAATATTTATGTATATATATATATGTATGAATATATATGTATGTATATATATATATATGTATGAATATGTATGTATATATATATGTATGTATATATATATATGTATGAATATGTATGTATATATATGTATGAATATGTATGTATATATATATATATGTATGAATATATATGTATGTATATATATATATATATGTATGTATATATATATATGTATGTATATATATATATATATGTATGTATATATATATATGTATGAAAATATATGTATGTATATATATATATATATGTATGAATATATATGTATGTATATATATGTATGAATATATATGTATATATATATATATATGTATGAATATATATGTATATATATATATATATGTATGAATATATATGTATATATATATGAATATATATGTATATATATATATATATGTATGAATATATATGTATATATATATGTATGAATATATATGTATATATATATGTATGAATATATATGTATGTATATATATATATATATGTATGAATATATATGTATGTATATATATATGTATGAATATATATGTATGTATATATATATGTATGAATATATATGTATGTATATATATATGTATGAATATATATGTATATATATATATATGTATGAATATATATGTATGAATATATATGTATGTATATATATGTATGTATATATATATATGTATGTATATATCTGTATGTATATATATATATGTATGTATATATATGTATGAATATATATGTATGTATATATATGTATGAATATATATGTATGTATATATATATGTATGTATATATATGTATGAATATATATGTATGTATATATATATGTATGAATATATATGTATATATATATATGTATGAATATATATGTATATATATATATGTATGAATATATATGTATATATATATATATGTATGAATATATATGTATATATATATATGTATGAATATATATGTATATATATATATATGTATGAATATATATGTATATATATATATGTATGAATATATATGTATATATATATATATGTATGAATATATATGTATATATATATATATGTATGAATATATATGTATATATATATATATATGTATGAATATATATGTATATATATATATATATGTATGAATATATATGTATATATATATATATATGTATGAATATATATGTATATATATATATATATGTATGAATATATATGTATATATATATATATATGTATGAATATATATGTATGTATATATATATGTATGAATATATATGTATGTATGTATATATATATATATGTATGTATATATATATATATATATGTATGTATATATATATATATATGTATGAATATATATGTATGTATGTATGTATATATATACATATGTATGAATATATATGTATGTATATATGTATATGTATGTATATATGTATGTGTATATATATATATATTCATCTTTGTAGCCATATTTATTACAACGTTTCGGCCGTTATACGCCCGGGCCTTCTTCAGGTGGTTGGAATGTCGACTGAACCCTTTATTACGCTCACTCGGGTAGACTGTACCATGTGTCCTCAAGGACGCATGGCACAGTGGATAAAGGCGTTAGTTAGATCCAGTGACAGGACACAAATAGTGTGAGTTCAATACCCGGTTAAGGCAGTGGAGAACTTTCACAGGGAAATTAACAGGAGATAACTGATAACTGACATCCATTAAACATGGTACGTGGAACTAGAACAGTCTACACCAGTGAGCGAAATAATGGGTTCAGTACGACATTCCAACCACCTGAAGAAGGCTGGAGAGTACAACGGCCGAAACGTTGTAATAAATATGGAGACAAAGGTGAGGACAGTAGTCCGAATAATGTAAATAATGTACATAATACCTCATTTCAGAGATATAGACAGAAACCAAAGAGTAGTTTTACAAATATGAAATTCAAACTGCTTTTTCTAGCAAAACGGTTTTCCGGAAGGAAGAGGACATCCACAATTTCATTTTTTTTATGTTAACTGAAACTTTAAAATCCTCATGCTTATTATGTTTAACTCGGATTTACAGCAAAGAGGCACCCGGTGAGAATCAAACTCGTGATACACTGGAGAGATGAATTAGGTGCCTGAGCAATATTGCACAATCGGCGATCAGGCGAGAGATCGAAATAGAGTTACTAATCGGATAAGGGAACTTGCACAGCATCTCCCTTTTCCTTCTTTAAAAGATCTAACCGTGATTCAACCAATTTTTTTATATATCCAAATATGATATTCGGACAAACAGTGTAAAAAGCTGACTGAGAAAGGAAGAGAATATGAAGAAATTTCAAATTCTGTTTTTCTCAAGAAAATGGAACGTGAATAAAGCATTTATTGAAACATCCAAGATTTAAATTCTTTTGGCAGCGATCTTTACCCAATCGATTCGGGTTCACTTCACGTGATATTATGCCTTTATTTCTTTTCTTCATTACTTATTTGTTCGTTAACAATGTTGAAGATAAATGTTTGTTATGCCGACGTTATCCGCCTGATGAGTACAAAGATTGGAACCTTAGAAAATTTCGTAAGGAGGTTATCACATCAGCAGTTATATAATATCAGACCTACTCTGTTGGCATTTGTCAGTGAGGCCTGTACCATTCAGTAGTTTCCCGTGGGATCGCTCGATGTCATAATGAAGTCTACAGCTATGACTGTACTTCCTCATGGCCAATCTTACAATTGCAGTTTTGCTTCTTTAATTCCTGGCATCTTTCATCCCGACTCATTTCCTCCCCCAAGTTCCGAATGTGATAAGAAGGGCATCTCCACTCCCTTACTCACCGACGTAGCTTCCCTCTGTCTCTCCTACAAATATGTTGATGATAAATGCTCGGACGACCTTTTTACCCGATGCCCCGATTACATGAATTTAAGCGTGCTACTAGATTGGCACGAGCATAATGAATTTAATCAAATATTGTAATAACAATCATCAGTATGAACGCAGGTCATTATTTAAAGAAGTAAGAGGGTACAAATAAAAAGATTTAAAATTGACGAGGTTTTTCTATTCCTTTTTATTGTTGAACTAGCTACATGCAACCGTCATTTCGCTACTAGATTGGCGTCTAGGTCTCACCGTTTTACTGCTGAACTGCTCATTTCGACTCTAACAGTTTTTTCTCTCACACTTCCCACCTGTGGATCTCCATTCCGATTTCTTGCTTCCCTGACAACTACAATCTTCAAAACTTTAAATACAACGTCAATCGCCATCTTTTGTTTTCTTGAACCTGTACCGTCTTCGTCATTTCCTCAATCCACCCCATTTCGTTCTAATTCTCTTTCACTTTCACTCCCTGCGCCCACTATGCGTTCTCGTGGGATCATGGCTGGGCTTGGGTGTGAAACGATTTAAAAAAAAGAGAAAAAAAATTGTTCCACATTTCCAAGCTTCTTTTTCCCATTTTGTGGTTCCCTCCCTCCTAATGTTGACCTTTCCTCCTTATCGTTGCTATCACCTTCTCTTTCATTCATATCCTATATTAAATTCACCACTACCATTTCGGCTATATTCCGCTACCCTGAGTCATTTTCGGACCTTGTGTCAGGTTGGATTTAATAAAAAAAATAACTATTCACTTCTATGAAAATGCGCGAAGAATAAAATATCGCTTCCTATAAATTACGTAAGAAATCCATCTTCGTTTGGATATATATAGTTGTAATGGCAAACTTTCAAATTGAACTTCATACCAACAATGCATTCCTTTAACCCTGGAAACCACAATTACTAATTCGATCTAATTCGTGTAAATAGCAAGATGGCAATCAATTTAATACGATTCAATGAATTTCATAGCTTTGCTCGTCTGTCAATGCGCAAAAGTCTAATAAACACATACATTGTTCTTGTTCTGTATTTTAATTAAAACAGGAAAACTTTTGTTTTTTGTCAATATACTTTGATTTATTTGATCTGTTGTTCTCATCCTTTTATTGTTATTAATGTTATTATAAGCACATCGTTTCGGTCAAATACACTCCGGTTATCTTCAGACATCCACTTTGGGGATGATAGTGAATACTCTGTATTAACTGACTATTGTATTATTTTTGTCACTGCGATGCTGTTTCTGGCGCTTGTTCAATTGAACCTGAATAGATGCACTGCCATTACACTTGATCTAAGGATTGAACACAGCTATTCGGTTACCACCATATTTATAAACATTACATCCTACAGATGGTGTATTTTTGAAGTCTTCAAATAGTTTTGACTTTTGTTATTATGGTGAGTTTATACCGTTTTGATAATAATGATCTCTGGAAGTTCGGTACACATACGAAAAATTGTTTATAATAACGTCTATAAAAAGTAAAGATGGGGGCAGCTGCTTGAACAAATCAAATTTTGATGACAATTCGTCATCGTAAAAACCAAACAGCAAATGATGTCAATCTCAAGAAAAAGGCAAGATTTTCAATAAGTATTTTACCCTCGTTAATTTGCTACGAGTAATATCTGTGAAATCTTCACGGTTTTTTCATTTGAAGTTTTTAATAACGTAGAATTCTTAAGTTACTGATTGAATTAAATCCTTGCGAGTTGCATTATTATAAAATACCCGTGGAAACTTCGCTATTGCATCGGTAAAGATTTGAGCATAACGAATTTAACGAAATATTGCAATAACAATCATCAGTTTGAATGTAGGTCATTATTTAAAGAAGTAAAAGGATACAAATAAAAAGATTTAAAATTGATGAGGTTTTTCCATTTCACTGAAGCAGACGTTAACGCATCACAGCGTTAACGTCGCCTCCATTTACTTTCTTTCCTCTTAATTATGCTTCCTTTTTCTCACTAAAACCAAATAACCTCTCTAATATATATATTTTTTTATTTTCTCTTTCCTCGCAATCAAAATGGAGTGGTTCCCTATTTATCTAAGGTAATGATAGAGTATAACAGATTTTGCGAACTAAACTAAGTGTGACTAAATCTATTATGTGGAAGGAAACAACCTTTCGTATATATCAATGCATTTCACTATTGTCACTTTACATTCACCACACTGGAAATAAAGAATATATTTTCACAGGCACGACAATTCATACATTTTTTATCGGCAAACGTAACTCTGCAATCTGTGTATATCAATCTACAATCTTGTTTTATAAAAGGTTTTACATAATTATCCTAACAAATATGTACTATACTAATTGTTATCAAAAATTTTGATGGGGATAAACTAAATACTTTCATGTTAATTGATCAGATGAACTATTCGCCTTGGTACCTAGACTAATGAATTTAAGCGAAGTACTAGACTGGCGTTGAGATCTCATCAAATGATATTTGAGCTGCTTAGATGTAGCCGTAAGTTCTATACTAACAGTTACTTTTCTCACACTTCTCGTTTGTAGAACTTCCTTTTGGCTGCATGCTTTCCAGCCAATTTTAATCTGCAAATATTTAAATGCAATGTCAATCGCTATCTACTATCCTTCTGAGTAATCTCTCCTCTTCCCGCTCATTATTAATGTTTCTGTTCCAAATTCTTCCGCACCTAGTAACCCCTTGTGCCTTAATATATAGATATTTTATCATATATATATATATATATATATATGTTTGTAAAGAAGAATTGTACCCTACTCGCCTTACAGATAAATTCAATTCGACACGCAAATGCACCCCGCGCTTAATATGAGGGAATTGTCCCATGTATATATTCAAAATCTTCAATACATACACACACATACATATATATATATATATATATATATATACACACATATATACACACACACACATATATATATACACATATACATATACATATATATATATATATATATATATATATAGTGGGGGGACGCGCACATACGAGGAAATGCTGAAAAGTTCTGAGCCTGACCAAGATAGGTTTCTTTAAAATGTTTAAGCGAATATTCAGTGAACCGGGCAGAGAATTTTTCAGCGTCCTTTCAAAAACACACACACACACACACACACACATATATATATATATATATATATATATATATATATATATATATATATATATATATATAATGTGTGTGTGTGTGTATAATATATATATATAATATATATATATATATATATATATATATATATATATATAATTATACAGTGGCAAGTACAAGGAATAATCAATTTGCTTAATCTTTTACTTAGACGTCCTAAATATTCAGTACTTCTTGGAATAGTATCAATGATTTTTCAGGACTGTAATGTGTGTGATTCACATGGACCCACTATGAGGAGAGAGTCAGACTTGATCGCACTGCGAGTCTGAAAATAAATGTGGCATGCAAAAGTCATTAACCACTGGGTGATACGTGACATGAATAAATTTTATTGATAGAAAAAAAAAAGCTAAAATTGCACAAAATAAATTTATGATAAATAAATTTATTTGCATATTTTACATATTGATATCTCCTTCCAAGTATCTATTAAACAGGAACCCCTTGTCCATAAGACCTCTTTCCGATACCAGCACGCTGATTCCGAGATTTTCTTCGTGACGCCCCTTAGACTGATATCGTCACTTCCCATTTGAAAATTTTTCGATTGAGGTTTTTCTTGGGTCAAAGACGGCATGGACGGCTTCATCCCTACTTGGAAGTACTAGGTGAAACCACAGTCGACTATATGTCTCACACCGGCATGATCGGTCGTCATATTTCACAGGAACTACTATTTCCGGCTGTACCAGCGTGGCAGCTCTCGTCATAACAGATGCAGGTGCCACTGCTCGTAACAAATATAAGCATGTCCTTGAAAAAGTCTCTGTTTGCTGAGAGAATGAAGCACAACATAGCCTCTAAAAACTTTGGCTCACGTGTCTACTGGCGTCTCTATAATAGGGTACTAAATAAAAGCAAGGTCTCTATTCCCCACGCCCTTTAATCGATTTGAGGTGTTATCATCTTCTGCTGTTAAAGCTGAATGCTTTGCCCGCAAATTCTCCTCAAACTCTACGCTTGACTCATCTGGATTATCCCTGCCTAACTTCCCACTTAGAATTAATTCTCTGTTGAGTGATATGCATATAAAACCTTCCATGGTTTCTGCTATCATCTCTAACTTTGATCACCACAAAGCATGTGGACCCGATGGCATCCTGTTCTCTCTAAACATTATAATAAATGCTTCCCGCTTTCCTGCCTGCGGTAAGTTATCATCTCTCATCACAGAGTCTTTTCTCAGACAAGCCATACGGCTTTCGTTTCTCTAGATCAACTGCTGATGTACTAACGATAATTGCGGAAAGAGTCCCTAATGCTGTAGATAAAAACGGTGAAGCCCGGGCATTGGACATCTCGAAAGCCTTTGACAGGGTCTGGGATTCAAGTCTTCTCCACAAGCTGAAAAGTTGCGATATATCCGGGCACGTTTTTGAGCTGAACCAGTCGTTCCTATCAAATAGTGAAATGAAAGTTGTCCTGAACGGCCACTCGTCTACATCTTTTCGTACTAACACTGTTTTTAATCTTCATTAACGGCCTTCCCGATTATATCAACTCTCTACGCTGACGACACTACCATTTACTCCTGCTTCAATTGTAAGGCTGATCAGTCAAAGTAAGTTTTTTTATTATTTCACCCCAAGCAAGGCTATAAAGCCACTAGGACGCAAGTGAATACTAAGTGTTAGAAAATATGAGTATTTCAAAAATTTTTTGTGTAATTTTGGTTAAATATGTCAGTTAAAATGAGACGTCGGTGTTATTTCCATCATTTAAACGACAATTTATCCATCGCACGTTGTGTGCATATATATATATATATATATATATATATATATAGCATGATGAAAAGCCACGTATACTTTCTTGATATGTATATAATATATGGATAAAATAACCGAAAAAAAAATTGGGTGTTTTTTTTTTAATATTTCAGACCACCGCGGTTCTTCCTCAGAAATTGAATTATTTAATTTTTTTATTTTTGATTTAATTTCTGAGGAAGGACCGAGGTGGTCTGAAATATTAAATATATATAAAAAGACAGAAATAAATACTTTCGTAAAAAAACACCCAATTTTTTTCAGTTATTTTATCCATATATTATATATATATATATATATATATATATATATATATATATATATATATATATATATATATGAACAAATATACCTGACCTGACGATTGCGTCGAGCATAAAACACCCTGTCGTCTCTAAGTGTTGACTCAATGTTCACTTTTATATTTATATTCATATTCATATATATATATATATATATATATATATATATATATAATAGCTGGCCACTCGTATTCGAGGATACCCGTCTACTAGGGCGGCCAGCCAATCCCTATTGCAGACTCTCGCTCAAGCACATTTTGTGTTTGTTCAACACCCACAGAGTCCACCTGTGGTTTATACTGCAGCTACGCTGAGCAGACCTTAGTTACAGTTTCTCGGAGAGATCGTGTTATCTAGAATGATCCACAATCTGAACAATACAACCACACTCAAACCCTTCGTCTCGATCACTTGTGACTTCGTGCTAGCACGCCTCACAAGTGTTCCGTCAACCCAATTTCAATCACAAGGCTTGGGTCAACCCGTAGTATGGTTTTCAGGTACTTTCCAAAGGTGCCGCACGCTGGGATCGTCTACACTCCAGAATGATAGCATCTGGAATTTTCCTTCCTGACAAATCGAACCCCGGATTCAAAAAGCGAAAGTTCTAACCCCTCGGCCACATACTCTGCATTTCAAGTATTTTCTCTATAAATATCTAGAATTTGTCCACCCAATACAAGGCTCAAGAACCCCACAAGGTAGAGTGTTCTTTAAAGACTTGTAATGTAAGAGTAGGAAGTGATGATTATGCGGACATGTGGGATAGATAACGATTTACCATTGACTTTAAGAGTTTAACAGTTTAGCGTCGGCGAAGCATCCGCGAGCGGGGGGGGGGGCTTTTTCGAATTTGATTTCATAACTGCATTCATATATATGCGAATTGGTACAGACAATATAATTCACCTTTACGCATTAGTGTATATGTATATATGTATCTCATGTACAAATAGTGATATTAGTTGATACTAACACACGCCTGAATACGTATGTACTGACCTTTATATGACACTTGACATAGTTACATTTAATAACTTAACCTCCTTTTCTAGGCAGCAGGGTCCTCACCGAGTGACTTATTGTTGTATCGTTGTTCCATGTGACGCTTAGTAAAAAGCAATATACGACACCTGTGATAGAGAACTAGCTAGCAGAAACTGTTAGCATAGAACTTCCGGTTACATCTGTAAAATGATGAGATCTTGCTACCAATCTAGAAATGCGCTATTCATTCATAATGTCTAGATACTATGGAAAAAGTTCATCAGAACAATTAGCATGAAAGATTGAAAGAATTTTTGAAGATCAATGTTGACTGCAAGAAGCCGGGAGAGAGTTCCACAAGCGAGAAGTGCGTTAGATCTTCAAAAAATTTAAATACAGTGTCAATCGTTATCTTCTTAATTTTTCTTCTTTTATTGTCTAAATAGTAATCATTTTCATATTTTCTAACACTCAGTAACCCCTTGCGTCCTAGTGGCTTTATTACCTTGTTTGGAGTAAAATGATAAAAACCCCGAAATTTCCTGTCCTTTATAGAGCTTAGTAAATATTTATCTTTTTGCTCTCTCTCTCTTAAACCCTGTTCTACACTCTCTAAATAGTTGAATTTCTATACCTGCTTGACGTCCCCAATGCGTAGCTGTCGCCATTAGCAGTCTCTTTTACTGACAACCATAAATCCTGACTAATTACAGTTCTTACTGTCAAAAAGAACTAACACAAAACGAGCCATGACACTCCTGCTACGCGATACAAGCAAAAACATAAATACTACATACGGCTGCAAGTCAATGCGAATGAAATTAGCTGACTACGTCCCTGAAAGAGAGAGTGAGAGAGACTAGCTACAACTTCTTTTACATGTATTGATCGCAACTGTTTGTACTACGTCTTCTGCAGCAACTTTCTCTCATAAATGCAAAACTCGTAGGAAGGTATTAGTTATAAAGACGATATGAATGCGTAGTCACGAATATTATTACTGCATATAATAGCGAATTTGGCTCAATGGTGTAAGAGGGGACCAGATTTTGTTTCGCTTTTCAAATGGCAGATTAGTGTTAATCCAGCTATTGATTCTTAGGGTCTACACACACTAATAAATCTATAGAGTCTTTTAACACAGGAACTAGAGAGATATTTTCTTTTTCCAAGTAGTATCATCAATCCCATTTTTGTCACATAAACGCCAAATTTTATGTTTCATCTAAACACAGCCCAGATCATCTTTTTACCTTCATTTGATATCAGAGTCATTCTTCTCCACGGCAATTTAATTCTATACATGTAGGTCTTGCGTTCAATTCAGAAATATGTTAGTCCTTAAGTCATCGTTTTAACCTGAGTTTCGGCCGCAAATGCTGCTGTTCCGACTTGCAAAGCAATAGTAGTAATTATCGATCAATAAAAAAAAACTACTGAAGACACGTTCAGGATAGGTTTCAGCTATGACTTGCCCCTGTTTCCGTGACCCTATTTTCCATAAGTAGAAAAGAAACGTGCTCACAAGGAACAATGTCGCTTTAGTAACGAAAATGAAGTTTGACAGCTGAATCGCGTGTAAGTGAACTGTACAAACTGAGGATATTTCATGTTTTCTTTTTGTTTTTGGTTTTAATACACCCGATAGACCACTGAACAATAAATAAGCTTTCTTATCGAACGTTAATTGTAATTAAAAGACACAATCATTATTCCTTCCTACATTTACAAAAAATCCTTTTCACATTAAAATATTTCGAAGGGAAATTTATCTGGCAATATTCTTATCGGCTTCGTATGAAAATAATCTCTATAAATATGGCAAGACACCTTACCTTTTATACAGTAATTTTCTTCTTCATTTCACAACGTACCAATAGAATAAAAAGGATCCTTCACTCTGTTTGCATCTATTTTAAGCTCTTCTCAATTTGAAATATCACAAGTGACCTAATGAACTACACATCGTCTAGCATTAAAACTAAAACGAGAAAATTATAACGTTTAATTTTCTCTTTAAAACATTTTCTGGTCAGATTAATTTTTATTCATCTGGTCAAAAAAGGTAATATTATAAAGTACGCGTTTTCGGAAGGTGCAGATTTTACAAGCATACAAAACTTAGAATGTTTAGTCAGAGTAACTGAAGAATTCTGTATCTTTTATTTTATTTTCACAAAAATTCAGAATTTTTATCATCAGTTATATTATCTGTTTTTGCTTCAGTCACTGTGACGTGTGATTATTAGGATCTCTTGTGAGTGGGGCGTTAATCATTATTCAACGGTACTATATTGATTATACTTAGTCTGGCAAAAGGTCAAAATATTGGAGCGCTCGATTGGGAATGACCTCAATACACTGATAATGATCTGCAAGAAAAGCTGGCTAATTGTTGTTTTATGGTTTCACATCAGTAAGGAGGCTTATTTGATGATGGCTTTACAGATAGAGGAACTCTATTTGAAAATATTGCGCACAAAGGCTGCAATGATGAGAGTCGTTGGTGACAAGTGTTTTCCACTGGTTTTCGTACCTTTTCTTCTGTTTGTGAAGAAAGTTTAAAACAAAAATAATATCGATGGGAATCCTATGACCGAGATAGTTGCGTTGGACCTTGAGTTATTCTTAAACATGATTAACTTCATCAGAACAATTCATGAATAGCAGCTCGGAATGAAATATTGGCAGCTTATTTCGAATTCAACTTACGCGTAAGTACCATTACGAAAGGTATGAATGCATATCATCCCCCATCTATGGGTTAAATAGTAAAAGTTGAATCTAGAATAGTCATTGATATTCTCAAAATAAAATTATTGATGTAATATCCACGTGCAAAAAGAATTATTCTTAGAATCCAAAATGTCTTTCGGTCACACAGAACCCTTAGCAAATTTGTTAATCCGTAAAAAAAACGAATCAAAAACAAAAACGGTGCTAATGAGAACAGATGTGGTCGTCGATATCATTGAATAATTATCTTTCTTATTATGTTTGGCATAATTGTTAGAAATATCGATATAAGCCAATGGAAATGGTGTAGAGCATTTGTAGTGTAGCAGGGAAATAGTGGAGAGTCTTGCAAACCGAACTCAGTCTCCGTTCGATGACGTTGGAACCTCGTTTTGAATTCAAACTCCAAGAATTGGCTCATGATGGAATTTATCTTAGTGCGATGCAAAATGGTGTTGTAAAAATGTGTGATTGATTTATTAATTTTTTCAACCTTTTGCAGGTTATTTAAAGCCAGAAAATATTTTTAGATTGTAATAACTTTTTAGGATGATAACGATTTACTGTTTATCTCCCAATGAGTTGGTTTTGTAAATCAGTCGCATTTAAATATATTTCTTCCATTTAAATTTCTCGACAAGTTTTGCTTAGACCTTGTTTTGCAAATATTTGAAAAGGTAAAATTATTACTAAACCTTTTCAAAAAAGGCGAGACAGCAGGTCGCCCTTATTTCAAAGAATTCTACGTCTTCATTTAATAAGATATTTAATCAATGTTTCTTTAGTAAAGGACGACAGTCTTATATCTAGTGATGTTTACGTGTCTTACAAAATCAGTAATATTTGCTTCAAATACAAAATCTCTATTAATTATAAATTACGTTATTGATCAGCTAGTTCAAGTCAATAAATAAAAAGTGAAAGACATTTTACATTAACACAATTCAAAAAGGACAATTTTTATGCTAACATTACACAGTAACAGTTTGTCCACTTTTCAGTAATTCGTTTAATTTGAAACCTAAAGAACACGGAGAATATTTTACCCAATAAAATTGTATCAGATTCTGTATCTAAATACAATTTTCTTCATTCTAGATTCGCATATTAAATCTATTTTTTAAGAATCGGTGATTTTCTTGTTTAAATCTGACATATTTCTGTGTCGAGAAAGAAAAACCAAAGGCTGTCATATTTTCGTTTTCGGAAATTCGTATGGAATTCATTTTTTTCTAGCGGCTAAATTTCTCTTAGAATTAGTTGACTGACTGCACAATTAATAAAAGACTGAATAAATCTCAAAGACAATTCAACAAGTTCCCTAACATTGTGCAATACACACCGTTGGGAAATTTTTGTGTCAAATTCTCACCTAAAAGTAACAGAAAATAAGGATGTGTTCTATTCAATAAAAATGGCATAATTTCATTTCTTGCGATGGAATTGGTAAATTCTTTCAAACATAATTCCTCTCATGCATATTTGTGTTTCAACAAAAAAGTGCACATACCTTTGCAAATATTATGCGAATTTGAATTGTCGGATCTGTAAATGAGTGTGACTATAAGAATTCATATCTGTATTTCCTGTATGAGCAGGTGTTCTTAAGCTGGTATGTGAAAAGCATGAAAAGTTACTTTGCATTCTTTTAATTATATTTTACAAGTAAAGAATCATTGTATTCATTAATCATATTAGAACTCCTGGGAAATCACATCGCTTATAACATGAAAACATATATTAGAATAAATACGGTTCAAGTATTGTATAAATTCATGCTTCTTTAAGATTATGCAAAAATATATGTGTTATTATGCAAACAGCCTAAGTATATAGTGATTTTCTAGGCGTAGCTTAGATGTGGCACAAGGCCGAAAGTATGGGGCACCCAATGAGGATCGAACTCACTACTCAGTCGTAATTGTTCTAGCGAGACAAGCTTGCTACCCATTACACCACGTCGAGGTGCCCTAACCGCCTAAGTATATATTGGTTAAGCTGAGTTTACTCTAGACGCGGCCTGAGTTGAGATAGGATCGAACTCACTATACAAGTGAACTGTGAGACAGTATTAAACGACGTATACATCAATATAAATATATACACAGTCAAGTTAAAGTAGTTACCAAGTCGTCCATGGTAGGTTCGGTACTCAGAAATAAGTGATGTTTTCATTTAGCGCCAGAGAATAAAGAAATAATTTTCAAAAAGGGATTTGAACTTTTGTATCTTTAGAAACCTGTCTGATCGATAAGGAATACCAGTTCAAATCATATTTGAAGCTTGTTATTTGCGAGCCATTCTTAATGGTCGTAGCATTTGAAAACGTCCTTAACGTTACGATAAACAGCAAGAAACAAAAAATGTAGAAAAGAATGTTCATCTATATTTCAAACATTTTTGATCTGCAGCTTTTCGTAGATTTTTCTTATTTCAAATCATTTTTTTACTTTGTCATTTTACCAAATACATCTTCAAATTTTGGCTTCAAATTAACTTAGAATTATTTTTCTTTTATTTTTACATTTTTTATTTGTTCATATTTTGCTTCATTTCAAAACTGCAATATGAATTGCCTCAATCTGTTTTTTTTCTAATGACGATGGACATCACCATAATTAAAAAATGCTAACCTAAAAGTAACAGAAAATAAGGATGTGTTTTATTCAATAAAAATGGCGTAATTTCATTTCTTGCGATGGAATTGGTAAATTCTTTCAAACATAATTCTTCTCATGCATATTTGTGTTTCAACAAAAAAGTGCACATACCTTTGCAAATATTATGCGAACTTGAATTGTCGGATCTGTAAATGAGTGTGACTATAAGAATTTGTTCATCAAATATTGATCAGTGACAAGAATCTCTTTTCTTCTTTCAAAATGAAAAGTAACTATCTATTTTATGTATGATGGACTCTCCCGTCTAAATATATTTTTTACAAGTTGGGAGAGTCTATAATACATAAAATAGGGAGTTACTTTTCAATCACTCTGTATATTCAAGATTTCTTAATATCATAAAAGGAATTATATTTTTCAATATGTCGATATATATTTTACTGTCAGAATTTGACTTATATACATAGGCCGTGTAGACACTTAATTCTTAACTATTTTAAAAGTACACGCTCGTCTTCCAAATAAACCACCTATTACGATACACACACACAATGACACCCGCTAGAAACAATAACGTTTGAATTGTTTAAATAGCTTTTCATCATATGACGCGCCTAAATCTATACAAGCTTTTCATTACAATTGCAGTTTTCAGATAATTACAAGCGTCAAAAATGTGAACAGTTTTGCACGTAACAAAGTCTATCGACGCTGCGAAACATAACTCACGATAGAAACGCTCACAGTACAAACTTTGCTTATTAAATATCTATAAAAATACGTTTCTGGACAGTATTATATATTGTCACTTTGTGAAACATTATTAAAAAAAAAGATAATATTAATATAATACAGATGATAATACGGATATAGGAACGATAGACGTAAATTGCTTGATCTTCGCAAATGAATTAATCTACTAATGGTTTAAGGATTAATCTGACAACCTCAGCAATATATTCTTTATTCATGATATTTATTAAGCCTAACATAGTCTAGAATAGATAAAGGTAAATATGGAATAGAAAGATTGTGTTCTTTCTGGGTTGACAGAACATTCTTACCTTAAATATCGGCATCTCCCCCTACTATACACCTGCTTATAGTACGGTAACATAAAAAAAACTTTTGCCAAATCATAGAACGCCTAGTGAGGATCGAACTTACAAAAAAAGCAGTCGCTCTGCAAGACTGGTTTACTCAGCACCTATCTATGACAAGCATGTTAAGTAAATAGAATTTAAACTTGATTTTAAGTAGCGTAGCGGAAAATAGAATTGGCGTGCCGGGTTCAAATATCGGGTAAATTCCTAGCGTTCACTTTCCTACAAATACCTTTAGGAAAGGGGTATGGATCCACGTTTTCTCCTCACAGTTATGAGTAGGTTAACCTGGGCAGTCTAGCCTTGATTGGTAACCACTCTAAGAAAAGGATAAAACCGGTTCGGTATGGGGCTGGTAACTCCACCTGTAAAAACATACTGGTTATAGAAAGCACAACAAAAACACATTGCGTGGTGAAGCTGTGGGTCTCCAAATCTCCATTCAAAGGAAAATGTAATGGTAACAAAGAAGACGGAGTGAGCAATTTCTGCCTGGGTTTGAACATCGACTCTACTGGGGTACGAAATACGCAACTACACCGCTCGTCACTGTAGGCCTAACGGCTGTGTAAGAAACACAGTTTGGCATTAAGCCAAATGAAGGTGGAATATGAGATTAGGAAGATCGTGTTGTATCGATTGTCTAAGTAAGGAAAATTTCCGCCTGCCTTGAAAATCTGAATTTGAAATCTTGGCTCTAACCTGGGCTAGAATAAAGAACATTGGTATTAGTAGGAAATAGCAAAGAAAACAGACAATATTTTTATTATTTGTTTATGCATTGGCATCTCCATACCAGATGCCCCATGTGGTTGTCGCTGGGGACAGTAAGTCTTCTTACATTTCCAACTCTTGTTTTAACATTAACGCCAATCTCGACAATGACGCCGTCTGGATAATTTCAATTTAAATTTTCCCTGAAACCTTTAGTTTCTTCATTTTCGTCGCTTGCATAACTGAGAAATCTCAGTGTGTCACTTATTAGAAGCGTGACTCCCACGCACAGGTTCAGCAGCTGTTAGAATTCCCGGGCAACTTCCCTGGTACTTTTATCGCTTTTGTTTTCTCTTCTTTTCACTTTCACTTGAATAGCTACCCTTTTAGACACCAACAACAACCAGGCCTGATCACCTTGCTTAGATGTGATGGTCTACCTTAGGCTGATACAAGGCCAGGATAATAGAGCACTCTGTGCAAAATGAACTCTCTTCACTGACTAGTATGTGAGAGTATGTTGTTAATCATTGTTCAGCAGCACTATGCGGATTATTAGTCTGGCAAAAGGTCCAAATATTAGAGCACTCGACTGGAATAGACTTACTAAACTGACAATGATCTACAAGAATAGCTACCCAATTGTTGTTTAATTGTTTGCGCCTCAGTAAGGAGGCTTATTTGATGATGGCCTCGGGTAAGAAATATTGAGCACAAAGTTAGTAATGATGACCGATGTGGAAGCGATGGATCTTGAGTTATTGATTAAACATGATTGACTTCACCAGAACAGTTCATAAACAGCGGCTCGGAATGAAATGTCGGCAGCCGAGTTTGAATTCACTTACGCGTAAATACCCTTGCGAAAGATATGGATCCATGTCATCCCCCTGCTATGGGTTTAATAGTAGGAGTTGAATCTAGAAAAGTCATTGGTATTCTCAAAACAAAATTGTTGATGTAATATCCACGTGAAAAAAAGAATTATTTTTACAATCCAAAATATATTTCGTCCATAAAGAACCCTCAACAGGTTAATAAACCGTAAAAAATGAATCAAAAACAAAAACGGTTCTAATGAGAACAGATTTCGATGTCATTGAATAATTATCTTTTTTATTATGCTTGGCATAATTGTTAGAAATATCGACATAAGCCAATGGAAATTGTGTTGAGCATTTCTAGTGGGAAATAGTGGAGAGTCTTGCAAACCGAACTCGGTCTCTGGGTGATTATCTTGGAAACTTGTTTTGTATTGAATTCAAACTTCAATAATTATCTCATGATAGAAATTATCTTTTAGTCCAAATTTTAAATGGTTTTCTAAAAATCTACATGAGGGTGATTGATTTAAGGACTTTTTTACGGTTTATCAATCTGTTGCAGTTATTTAAAGCCAAAAAATATTTGTGGGTAATAATAATGATTTACCGATACAAGTCCTACTAATTAACCCAAAGACAGGGAGAAGAGTGGTTAATTCAAATCTTTTCCAAAGGTATTTGCACGTAAGTGAATATAACGAACTCGACTAGAATTGGAACTCGGTTCTCCGATTTCCAATTCCGAGACGTTATCCACTACACCACCCGCGCAACTAACCTTACAGCACTAGACAATGTCTAGAGAAATAGAAATGTTTTTTAGTGAAAGAGGAATCTACTTCTCTAGACATTGACATTTTGTAGATGTTAATCGCTAATGCCGTCGAGGAAATCGATTAGACGACACGGATATTTGCTGTGTTGAGGCCGGCAATCGGTTACAAAAATAGACTTCTTTTTCGTGTGCCGCGTGTCTTGTAGTTCTTAATAAATTTTGTCTTTTTCTTTTCCTCCCAAACCCTGCACTGCCATCCATTTAGTCAAGCTCACTAAGTTATGTTATGCATTGTTCGCCTCTGTCCTTCTTGCCTTCAAACTATCCCTGTGAGTATCAGATTTTCCAAACACTCTTTTTTCATTATATGCCCTACAAATGTCAACTGTCCCCTCCTGATGTTAAATATGATTCTTTTTTTGTTTACATTTTCTCTCAAACTTCGTCGTTGCTCACATATTCGGTCCATGGTATCCTCAGCATCCTTCTGTAGAACCACACTACACTTCTATTGCTTCAAGTCTCTTCTTCATCTTTGAGGAGATTGTCCAGTCATATAAGAGGACTGATATCACATCAGTTTAGTACGTTTTTCTTTCTAGCGAAGTTTTCCTGTTTCTTAGTATTCTGCTTAGCTTTTTGAAAGCATCTTTGGTTA
>OZ038477.1:4841644-4901644 GCA_964036315.1 Acanthosepion esculentum
TCGAACTCACTACTCCAACGTAATTGATCTAGCGTGACCAATTTTGTAACCATTACACAATGTCGAAGGTGTGTGTATACACACACATACACATATAGATTAGGTTGTAAATATTTCCTTTTTAGTTAAGTCTGAAGTCTGACAAAAGGACACAATGTTAGACTAGCTTGCCTTCCCTGGTGTAATTATTGACATGAACTTAGAGATAGTCTGACACAAGACCGAATTAGTAGAGTATTCAGTAAAAATCGAACTGACGACTGTTGCAATGTTCTGCACACATATATATAGTCCTTGTAGATTTTAAGCAAAAAAACTATATATATATATATATATATATATATATATATATATATATATATATATATATATATATATATATAGTTTTAAGGTATGATATATTTATAGGTAAAAGTGTTCAATATCAGCGACAGAGTGCTTACGTAAATATAAAAGTGGACAGTAATGTTAAAACTGAATGGTGATAGCCTGTTTCATACTTGAACGCAATCTTTAGGCCACGTGTGTGTGTGAGAGAGAGAGAGGGGTAGAGAGAGAGAAGGAGATAGGATTTAAACGTTCATAATTCGGAGCTAAAACGACTTTTTCCATTGAGTCAATGCAAAGATTTTTTTTTCTGAGTTATGTTTCGTAAACGAATTGTGCTACCAGTTTAGTATATCCGAAATTGAATTGTTGACCTCTGACCCTCTATGTAGTAATCCACCCCGACCTTCTCCACCCCAGAAGAACTTTTCGTGTTGACGCTAAAGTCGTATTTCCCTTTCCATTGAGAAAAATGGTGAAAGATTCCTTTTCATTTGTTTCTATTTATAGCACACGGCAACACTGGCTGCGGACTTAGCTTCTTAATAGAGATACGAACAAAACCAAAGAGTTTCAACTAGTCTGTTGGTGCTCATCCTAATTGTTTATATATATATATATATATATATATATATATATATATATATATATATATAACGTTTACTCTATACAAGGCCTGAGAGACACTTGAGGTAGAGGATTACAGACTGGGAAGTAAGAGGCTCGGTTTATGGGGATATGTAGGGAAGATAATGGTTAACTCTCGAATAACAGGTTAAGATTGTAGTGACCGGGTAAGCATCCTCTTGGGAGTCGGTTCCACAAAGTAGTAGTTCATGGGAAGAAGCTGTTCGACTGGAATTTGCATTTCACCAAAATGGAATACAAAGGCAATGCTGCTGGTTGGCTACAATGTGCGTGGCATGGCGGCTCCGTGAAGGTCAGAATTGGTGGAACTAAGGAATGTAGTTCATCTGAACACTTTCCATGGAAATAGCGATATTGTAGTTGCCATGTTTCTTTTGTGGGGAAGGGGTTGCAGGGTGCAAAAAATATTCCATCACCCACAAGGACGCAGAGACGCTCTTGGGCTGTATCGACACTGGAAAGTGAAGACTTGAATCTCCTACCGATATATAGGCAGTAGTATTGCATTTTAGGGTACCGACCAATTTGTCAGCATCTTTATTACGAGTTCCACTTCAGGGTCGAGCTTAAGTCCCAAGAGGCGCTCAAATTCTTTTCTTTTGTTCCGGGATTAAATATTATTCCATATATTTTTCAAATTATTGTTTTAATCTCTGTTGTTTTTTATCTCAATTTTTCGGCTGATACATTTTGGGTTTTTGTCTGAAACACTGAAATGAAGTATTTTCATTATTCTTTTCAGATTATTGTCTACAGCTTTACTGTTTTTAACTCGAAGTTTCGGTCGAGATATTCTTTGGTCTTCGTGGATTACATGTTGCTTAAGTACTTCATGATTCCTTATACTTTCGAGTTGATTTTAATTGTGATTAACATATTTAACCCAATCAAATCTTCGCCCTTTCTCCCGGTTATGCCACGGTTAGATCGTATGTAGAATATGCACATACGCTAAACCTTCGTTTTTCCTTCTTTTATCTTTAAAATACCATGATCGAACGCACTCTCAATGTTAGCAATTTTCAGCTCATGTACTTGTTCAAATCAAATTTGCGGAGGATTCAAGGAATTCACAGTACGATAAAATAATTATTCAATAGGCTTGAGTTGAAAGGTACACAGCTACTTGTAAAAATTATACAATGTAAACATAATGGCCGAAAAAAAAGTGGAAAACGAAGGGAAGATATGCAAGAAAGAAAAAAGTGTTATTCCCAAGCCAAGCAATTAAAATGATAAATCCTTAACATTATGAATTTTATTGATGATATTAAAAATATTATTTAAAAATTCCTCTTTAAAGCTTCTTATTCTTTTATGAAATTGCTAATAAATGATAAAAAATAAATTCTTTTTTTTTTTTTTTCGCAAATTTCGAAACGGTTTTAGATATTTTCATGTAATTATTCGTTTTGACTACCTGATCATCTTACTACTAGCCTCGGTAACAATTAGATTTGTGGCCGGTGTAACGCAGAGCAGAAAACAGAATCGAACAACACAATTCAAATTCAGGCCGAAGTTGCAAAAAGCATGAACCTATCTTTCCCCACCGCTCCAGCCATAATTAGGGTAGATTACGTTCTGTAGCCATCATGACCATCCAATTTAAAATACGAACAACTCTGATGTAAAAACAGTGTCGAAGTCAACGGGCAGCCATTCTACTATTTTTTTAAAAACAATGATGACAATGCACAGTTTACAGATATTAAAGTAAAAAGAAAGCTATGGAGAGCCATCACCGGATACGTCTTGATAGTGTTTTAATTTAATATTACTGTTATTATTTTTGTAACGTTGCTATAACAGAAATTATGATTCCATTACTTCTAGCTATGTTCATATTATTATTTTATTTCCTTAGATTTCTGGTGCGTCCCAACCAGAGACCTAAGTTCAGAAATGGCATCTTGCCATTTTCCACTGAACAGTTTGGGAAAAAAAATCCCACATATTTTACATAGATAAAGCCCTTCGTAAAGTGTGGGTTGTACTTGTGGGGATTATTATTATTATTAGTAGTAGTAGTAGTAGTAGTAGTAGTAGTAGTAGTAGTAGTAGTAGTAGTATTGCTGTTGTTGTTGCTGTTGCTGTCGTTGTTGTTGTTATTGTTGTTTTCCACAGATCTTGAAAAATATGTTAGTAACTTCAAGAAACTATATTCCGAAGATGATGTAAGTAAAAACAACGAAATATTGACAAATGTATCCACAACTTGCCTCTGTTAATTGAATACACATTAATTGCTAGTACTTTTGTACAGTGTTACATTAATCCTTTTAGTAGACGAAAATAATAATGTAAGTAAAAGTACTAATGTTATTAGTATAAATCAAGGTAAAACTCTGTTTAAATTAGTTATTTGGTATTTAAGGATAAATTTAATGTAACTTGAGGCCTCGTGAGTAACGTTTGGGTGAAAACAAATTCTAAACACATCGATTAAAGACAATTTCTCACCATTGCTGATTGCATACACCCCCACCCCGTTCCAATCTATCTCGTGCGTTCATCAATAAGCCACGAGAGAGTGTGAGGATAATACTATGTACTTCTTTAATCCATGATCGCACATAAAATCAAATGAAAAGAAAACTTGGTCCAACACTTGCATTGATGGTGATATCATTAAAAAACTTCAGGTTCCGGAAAAAGTTAAGCAACCATCATACTAACACAAATTATTTGATTGATCTATCGATTAAAGATCGATAAACAACTGAAGATAAAGCTCTAGACAGATAATCCGACATGTGTCTTTTTTTTTCATTTCACCCCACGTAAGGTGATAATGTCATCAAATGCCAATGGTTGCTGGCAGTGAAAAAGAATGAGAAAGGAAAAGAAATCGTGATTTTTGAAGATTGTAGACAAGGAAGCAAAAAACTAGGTGTTTGTTATTGATACTTATTTAGTTATTTAAGTCTGACACAAGAGCACAAAAGTTTGACACCCGGTGAGGATCGTATTTGGTAACAAGGATCTTCACAAGTTAATATTTTATTGAATATATTTGAGAAAGTTTGTTTTATTCTTTTTGATGTGTAAATAAATCGGAGGCAAGTGAATGGGGCTTATGTTGAGTTTTTAATTGAAATGAAGTATAAAATCTGCACACACGATCGCCATTGTCCGTTGGTTCATTACAACAACAACAAAAATAAAGAAAAGAAAGAGAAAAAGAATTTGCATATCTCGGTGCATTTATAAATGTATACCCGGACATAAGGTTATGGAGGAGGAGATCGGTATGACTAGAGTGAAATAACTGTGATTGATTCGTGAATCTCTCTCTCTCACACACACACACACACACACACATACACACATATGTATATTTATATACGCGGGGGTGTTCTCGGACTGACCAACCTTTCAAATTTTTCTTCTTTTCTTTAATTTCATATTTGGTCAGATTTTTAGTGGGTTACATATTATATATGTTGTCTGTTTGGATTTTGGAATACTTCTCTGGAACTGTCTGTCTTATCTGTCTCATTCCATTCATATCTATCTATCTATCTATCTATCTATATATATATATATATATATATATATATATATATATATATATATATATATATATATATATGTGTGTGTGTGTGTGTGTGCTTGCCTGCCTGCCTGCCTCCATCTTTCTCTACTTTAGATGTGTCTGCAATCTGCTTCTGTTAGAGTGAAAAAATGCAGGTTAATAAAAACTGCATAGATGCACATGGGTTTGATTTAACGCATTCTTGCACGTCAATTCGCATATAATGCAACCCTTGGTGATTTTATAAATATCATGAATAAATTAACACTGACGATTCCAATGTGAATATCTGACTTAAACCCGAACCTTTTTCGTTAACTATTCACAAATGACCAACCCAAATAACCAGCGTCTTTACTAGAAGAGCCACAGCCAAATTATCCACCCTGTCTTCTCTTTAAATGTGCATGCTTATGTATCGTTATATGTGTATATAAGTACGCAGATGCTTCTGTGTATGTGTGTGCGTAAGTGTTTGTGCATATCCTATAGGGATGAAATGTTTGTGTCTGTGTGTGTGTGTGTGTGTGTATGTGTGTGTATAGAGCTTCACGTCAGCCGACGCGGGCACCCAATCTCGTTGTTTATACCAGCCACCGGTCAATGTAAAAACATATCTAGTCCTTCATACAAGTGAAAAGTCATTATCCAAATGTTTTTATCGTTATCATTGTTTTAATTAATTGTCATTAATCACTGCCTACCGATATATATGTATATATATATATAATTTTTCTTTTAATATTATGCACACTTAACAAAACCGATTAATATTTGCTGTTGTCCGTCGCTTCTTTTCTCAATCGGATCGCCTTTTACTCAAAAAAAGCAAGATTTATGAAGTCGTTTTGCTGTGGTTGCCACCGTGTACGATGTTATCAAACGTACGGAGAAATGTACTGATACGAGGTGGGTCCATTCAGCTTTCGTTTTTCTTAGTCATGATACGACGTTCGACTGACTTGTGTTTTTGTAAAAAAATACTTTTCAACTTATTTTTACAGGATTTTGCTCGCGTTTCTCTTTCAAGCAAACAGTATTTTTTTTAGATGAGATAAAAAAAAATGAAAAATCGTTCTCCTATTTTTATCATTTTATACGCATTATTTATAGACCTGTCTTTTGAGAAATGAAGACAACTTTTTGGGTTTGGTGCTTCGTGCTTCTCGCTATGATTTACTATGAATTGCAAATTAGAATTTTCCTGATCTTTGACCTTAACATTGATACACACACGCACACACATACACACACACATATATATATATATATATATATATATATATATATATATATATATATATATATATACTCACCGTGTGTGTGTGTGTGTGTGTGTGTGTGTGTGTGTGTGTGTGTGTGTGTGTGTGTGTGTGATATTTAATACACCTTTATGTGTATGAAAAATATGTGTGGGAGGATAGTACCGTAAATCATTTATTTGATAAGTATATTTTTTTAGCCCCCTCGGAGAATTTCAAGGAAATTACGTAAAGCCTTGTTGTCTGTTCAGTGTTCATAAATTAACGCGTGACAATTGGCGTTATTTAAAAACAAACAAAAACATTTATTTAACAGCTGAGACAATGCCGACTCTGTTTCAATTATCAATGATAGCATGATGTAGGCTGTTAAAATATGCTATCTCTATTCTATCATTCATATGTGACTGGCAATACGTATTTGAGTTAACACACACACACACACACACACACACACACACACACATGAAGAGGCGCATGTTATGGTGTACACGTGTATGTCTGTGTGTCTATTGTGTTTCAGGAAACTATTTCCTGCACGCCTCAAAGCGAAGGAATTAAGGTTGAAGAGATGGATTCAAATTGTTCTTGTGATGTAATTCATTTCTTTTACATAATGACGTGTGTGTGGCTGTACCTTACTTGTATATAATAAACCAATGTAATATACGACGATTTGTAAATGCTTACGAATTGCATTGTGTCAACGTCAATATATGTTATAATTAAATTCAACGACCGTGTAAGTATGCATCTGTGCATTTAAAAATACCTGTACAGGTGTGTATTTGTTTATAACTCTCTACATACATTTGTGGGGGTGTATTTGCTTTTGAAGTTTTAATTCAACTGAGTGGTCAACTCGAACCCATGTTACTGTTCCGAAAAACAGTCAGATAGGTAAACAGATAGAAATAGAAAGAAATCAACCGGGCTCATATAATGACAAAAATCAGGTGTGCAAATATTGATCTACCTGGTCGACATTTTACCACTATCCTAACCCTTTCATGTACCCCCTCGTGTACTGACACGCGTTTACAACAATTTCCCCATTTACACACAGTCTCTCTCTCTCTCTCTTTCTCTCTCGCCCCCCCCCCAACATTTTCGGCATCTCTACCATTCTGCAGCTGATACTTTTATTTTTTATTATTTACTTTTTATTCTTCTTAAATTATTGTTAGGAGGGGGTGCTGAAAAGTTATCAGCCCTTCCAAAAATATTCTGCTCTTTGGTCATTTAGCTAGATTTCAAGAAGTGGGTCGAGCCGAGAACTTTTCAGCACCTCATATACTGTTCCTATGACTAAACATTACCAAAAATGACTGTCGCTGAACATCAAGTGGCATAAAATTTATTCAAATCTTTAGTTAATTTTCATTAATTGCCTTATTATTATTATTATTATTATCATCACCATTATTATTATTATTATTATTATTATTATTATACCTATTACCACAAGTACTACCAATAGCTACAAATATTATTATTGTTATTGTTGTTATTGTCGTTGTTATTATTGTTTGTAGTTTAAATAGATGTATAAGAGAAGAGACTATACCTACAGTTATTGTCTTATGCTTCCACGTCTATTATTATTATTATTACTAAGAATACTGATATCTCTAGTATAATTGAAACCTCTACCAAAGTAAGACAGTCGTTGTATTGGGAGTAGCAGTAGGGGTGATAATAGTGTTTCACCTGTCTTTTTCTTTGATTTATTCTTCTTCTCTCACCTTGATTTTTAACGTCTCTTACGTCGCTGTAATGACGCAGACACATTGCACCTTGTTGCATCATATCCGAATATGTCATCCTGCTCTTTTCCTATCAACATCTTTTCTTTCTAATTACAATCGGTTCAGTAATATTATCATTAGCAAAGGTGTTAGCATGATTATCAATATTACAAACGTTTTTTTATATCTTTGTCAAAATCAAAAGCACTGTGAATTTTACAAGTACATCAATACACACATTTCTCTGCTCATCACGAGAGATACATTCTCCGAATCCTTTCCCTCTTTTCATTCATCGAAATATAACTAAATCCTCTTGGCTGATTAAATAAAATACTCAGTTTATCTTAATTGTTGATTTTGTGTATATATATATATATATATATATATATATATATATATGTGTGTGTGTGTGTGTGTGTGTGTGTGTGTGTGTGTGTATATATATATGGTATGAATACCAAGAAGTTGAGATTGAATACGAAAGAGAAAAGCTGTATGATTTTTTACATTATTTACATTCGGATTAAGCTCCCCATCTTTGTTGTTATTATTATACCATTTTGGTGTTTGTGCTCTCCGGCCTTCTTCAGCTGTCTGTTGATTATCCTCTGTGTTCTTAATTCTTGTTTTTAATTATTCTCTATCCCTAATAGTATTTTCTTTTTTCAGATACTCTCTAATACTCAGTAACCTCTTGCGTCTTAGTGGCTATATTGCCTTACTTGGGGTGAAATGATTAAAAAGAGAAAGACAGGTAGATAATTTTCGTTCCGCTGTCCATGTCCAAGCATATCTCGTCCTGTTCCCTTTTTCAAACTGCTCAGCTGGCGCTCCTCTTGTTTCCACTGAGTCTGGGCCTGTACAGCCCGGTTTAGGGATTTAATGTAAATAATGCGATCATGAACTCATCAAAAGCTGTATTCTTGTTTGGGAAAGTAAAACTTTTCTTTTCGAAGATGAACATGCGATGGTGGTTGATGGTTGATTCGCGGCGAAGAAAGCAATTGCTTTACAGACTGAACCAGGTACATGAAAAGTATTCTTACTAACATGACTATTGTTTACAATTGTGTTTAAAATAACTATTTACACTATTCTTATGGGAATCACATTAACACGGTAATCAAGTTGGTTTTGTTTCGTTACTGAAGTACATTCTCGTGTCTCCCCCATGATTAGGTAAAAAGAATTTCGAATCCAGATTTTTTCAAGACAGACAAAATGACCAATTCCTTTTAAAAGACTAATGCAACACAATCCCTATCCATTGCCTCTTCTCGTGGCATATTAAGTTAAAGTTTAAATTCCTCACAATTACCAATCATAATAATTATCATTATACTACTTGTTTCTTCTTGGTGTTGATTCACGCTTGTGTTGGTTGCTTACATCTTAGAGAAAACGAAATGATAGCATGTCTCATCGGAGCTCCGATACTTTTTCGGAATCTTTTATTTGTGCCACAAAAATGTTTATCCCGCTATTATGTAGTGGTTAACAAGCTAGTTTGGAAAACCATCACAGATTTTAATCCTTACTGAATCCAGTTAAGCTTAATTAATTAATTAATACCTGTAATTACATCGATTTAGTATTGCACGTATTTTTTCATCTAAAAGTTATTTTATCACGCATTCGGAATTCAAAGATACTATGGGTTTTTATTCACAGCCTTGAAAACAGACATATTTGATTTTCTGTGGCTACCACATATCTATGTTAACTCGACTACGAAGCTATTTTCGATTTTTTTAACATGTTTAACTTTTATTGAATTTTCTTTTAAACTTAATATAAATTAACCTGTTATTATTAGTACAAACTCTTCATTTAATTTTTACAAGCGCAGATGCCATAAAAAGTTGTCGTTTCCACAGAACAGAAACACAAAAGCAAAATTTCTTAAACTTTATTCTTTCCTTTAATGTTATATCCAGTGATCTTCAAAATTATTGACACGGTTCAATGTGGCTAGAATTAAATTTTAATTTGGCAATTAAAAGAAAAGTCATTATTTAAATAAATTTATTCCAAATGCATTGCACTCAAATGTTTTCAAATTTATCCCAGTAAAATCTAAATAAACAATCAACAAACACTTTTAATAAGGGTAAAATTACAGGTACAGTTAATAATCACTAGTGTATCCTTCTAAAACGATTCTTCTATGTGCCGTATCATGCCCTTTCAGGACGTGGGGGATCATGGCTCTCCACTGTTCAAATCCCTGTTCTGCAGACCATTTGTACAGAGCGCGTTAGTTGGGTAATGGTTTGTTTTCCTCTCTTTCTCTTACCATCCCTTCTTCCACTCATCTTGTTTTCCTTCATTCGTCTTGGCAGATAAGAGCCTCTGATTTTAGCAAATTCTTAGAATTCCTTTTTCTTACCCTCAACCTCAACTACATTCACTAATTTTCTATTGGGTTATGGTTTGGGTATAAAACTAGCAATGGTAAAACATCGATCCTATTTGTGTCCAACAATGTTTTCACTAAATTTACATGATCAACGATCTTCCATCTTCAGTTGCCTTTCAGACTCCTTCAAGATCAGATTCAAAATGTCTACGTATTTCTCCTTTTTCATTGTGCTATCGATTTTAACTAAACATTCAGATACTTTCACTGCAAAAAATGCCGTAGAACATCTACTACACTACCAAACACTAGCACATCAACGTTTCACTGTGTGGGTAAAATGTTCTTTGGTAGATTAACTTTAACATTTTTCCTCCAAACATTGTTATGACCAAATAACCCTATTTTTGTTTCATCAAACAATGTTTTCTTTCAGACATCGTCATTATTCTCATTCTTTGGCAAACTTCAAATGGGTTTTTATATTGCAAAGCAGGGGATCTCTCGAGGACAACAGACTTTCAATTCTCCTCTTTCAAGAATTCCATTAACCGGTCGCTGATAAACGTTTTCACCTTCTTTCATGTGCCATGTCCTTTTAGGACGTTGGCGATCATGTTTCTCCACAATTTCCTGTCCTTTGTAGCTCTTAATATTTTCTGTGTTTTTGTTATCTCTTCCAAAACCTGCTCCATCATCCATTCACTCAAGTTCTCCTTTGTCCCTCTTGCCTTCAATCTGTCATGTGAGTATTAAATTTTCCAAGCCATCTTTCCTTATTATATGCCTTAAAAATTTCAATTGCCTCTTCCTGGCGTTAATTATAAGTGTCATTTTTTTCTTACTGTCTCTAAAACTTCGTCGTTTCTCACATATTCGGCTCATAATACTCTCTGTAGAAACACATTTCTCCTGCTTCATGTCTCACACTCATCTGTGAGGAGATTGTACAACATTCACTGCCATATAAGAGGACTGATATCATATAATTGTTCAGTACTCTTTTCTTTGTTTCTAACGAAATTTTCCCGTTTCTTAATATTTTTCTTAGCTTTTGGAAAGCATCTTTCGCTATTTCAATGCACCGTCGGATTTCAGTGTCGCACATTTCATCCTCTGTTAAAACATTTACCAAATATTTAAATGTTTGTACTTGCTTGATTTTGGTATCACCAATTTGTAATTTGCATGCTAGACTGTTCTTTTGCTAACAACAATGCATTCTATCTTCTTGCAATTGATGTTTAGTCTTTTCTTCTTGCTTTCCTTCACTATCTTCTATGGCAGTTCTTATAGTTTCCTTTCTTCGTCTGTTATGAACTTTATGTCATCTGTATATCTTATGTCGTTAAGATACTGGCCGCCAATACTCTATCCTGGTAGGACTTATAATTCTCGCAGAATCGACTCACTGTATATATTTAATTTTTTCCAGTGAGAAGAGACATCCTTGTCTTACACACCTTTCTATTTTATATATCGACTGAACTCATTTCCTATCGGTAGACAGGTGGTTTCTGGATTATTCTAATATCCCTCCCAAATATGCCAAGATTACCTAGCAGTTACTACTGTTCTTTGTGATGTACTTTATCAGACACTTTTGCATATTCTATAAAACACAGATACGTATCCTTCTGGATTTGTATTGCTCTTTTTTATGTCATTTTCAGCAGATAAATATAGCATTACTTGTTCCGGTGTTTTTTAACGAACCCGCACTGTTCTTGTCCCATCTCCTGTCTGATTCTGCTGCCTCCTCTACTCATCAGAACTCGGATTATAAGTTTTGTTATATGGCTCCTGAGATCGATTGTCCAGTGGAGTTCACATTAGTTTACTCGTGGCTTCTTATGCAGTGCTATGAAAATGGATCTACTTATGCTTTCCGGTTTACCACTACTGTTGTATATTTCATTTATTATGTCTGTAATCTCGCCAATGCTGAAATCCTCTAAGGTTGTCAGTATCTCTGCTACAATTCCCACTGGCCCTGCTGCTTTGTTTCTATATATATATATATATATATATATATATATATATATATATATGCTTTATCTGCGATACTTATTGTTTCTATTTTTGCACAGCTTTCGCTGAACCATTCCTCTTTAGACAGCCTGCATTTGCTCTTTATTTCCTTGTACAGAATCCTATATTTTGTGTCGTATCTTGGCAGGTTTTCGTCTCCGTTTCATCACGTCGAGGGTTTCATTTGTCATCCATTCTTTTTTCTCTCGACTGCTGATTTTTCTAAAGATTCTCTTAATGTGCCTCACTTCGAGTTTCCATTTTCATTTGGTTCATTGTATTTGCTTTTAACACTGTCTATATATTTCTCCTTCACCTTCGGGTTGTTCAGGAGCCTGCCGTATTAAAATTTGAGTGCTGCCTTGGCACTCTTCAATTTCCGTAATTTCACTCGAAGTTTTACATATTACCGGAATGTGGTCACTCCTGCAGTCGGCACTTGGGCATTTCTGCAATGTAAAACTACATTGTTGAATCTTTTATTGATAGTTATGTAGTTGACTTGGCTTTTCGCTTCTCCTCCTGGGTTTCCCAATGTCCATATTGTGTGTACTTGAAACCAGGTGTTATCATTATCTTATCATTCGCTGTGCGCCATTGGATCTATTTTTATCCGAGTTCATTACGAATTCATATTCCGAATTTGACCACTATTTCACTATCTCTCTCCTCGTGTACTTTTGGTATTCAAGTCTCCCATGACAATTTACAGCTACTAATTCATCAGTTATTTATTTTTGGTAGCAACTCTAGGGCTTTTCCCACACTTGGATACGGCAGTAGCAGTCTTTAAACTCTTCTTAATAATGACACGTACAATTGACTTAGGGAAAAGGTATTTACTCGTTATCTTGTTATAACATTTACATGGCCCTCCACAACTTCACGTCTACGGGTTCCCCGTGTTTTGCATGGTGACAATTGTTGCATTAATGAGAGAGAAATCATATTAATATGAGTTTTTTATAAATATATGTATTTTCATGTTTCAAAATAAGAAAATTGTAACCGTAGCAATAATTTTGCCTTTACTAAAATTTATTCCTCAAGTGATTATTTTGCTTTTATTTCAATAATTTTCCAAATATTTTATGGAGCGTAATGCATTCGGAGTAAATTTATCCAAATATAATCTTTTATTTTATTTACCATGTTAAAAGTTAAAAGTTAATTCTAAACACAAATATTACTTATTCCCGAACGGTAATTTTTAGGAAAATAAAATTAAATCACATTTTATAGATATTTTAATTTTTTTCTGCAGTAATCCTGTCTTTGTGCCGCTCGTCAGAAACCTTTTTCTTGGATCGGATTATAAAATTTAATTTACTGCATTATTCCAGGTGAAAAAGTATCCATTCCAGAGTTTACCCTGACCTTTGTAATTTTCCATACTTCCGATTCCTTGTTTTACTCAAAGAAATAAATACTTGTCCATGGCTTAATACAGACCACAGAGTAAACAAACATACTTTATGAACAGATTTTTACTGGGAGTTGTTTATTGCCATTGCTAATTCAGGAAAACTATGAAATTGTTGCCTTTTCATTGGGGAAATTATATTTGTGCTACTTGGAGTAAGAGATCAATTCTTGGTATAAGCCCTACTATGTGGTTGGGATCCCTTCCACTGATTATTCATACATGAATGAACAGTTCATGTAGTGACTAGAGAATAAAAATGGATTCTGTTTAAAAGCCCAGTTCTTGGATTCAAGTTTCGAAGTAGCATTACTATGCTGCCTTATTTATTTAATCTTCTTTTATGAGGCGGCAGTCCTGAGAGGAATTGTAATTCAAAAGCTTGATAGGAGAAATCTATAATACGTTCCTCATCTTCACTGCGTTGCGAGTCAATACTTTTGTATATTTAAACAATTCCGGAAAGATATTGCAATAGCTCATTGTTTAGCAGTAGGTCATCTTTGTTTTTTGTTATTAGGATCCATATTTTTCATAATTCAGATATTGCTTCAGTAGTTTTGACATCAATTGATTTCCAATAGATTTCTCTCGGTATATATATATATATATATATATATATATATATATATATAAAGTGAACATTGACAGAGGCGACAGACTAGCATGAAACAGTCTGTCGCCTCTGTGTTGACTTCAATGTTCACTTTTATATTTACATACGCTCTATCTCTGATATTGAGTACTTTATCCCATAAATATAGCACAACTTAAGAGTATATTTCTTATATATATATATATGTGTGTGTGTGTGTGTGTGTGTGTGTGTGTGTGTGTGTGTGTGTGTGTGTGTGTGTGTGTGTATATATTATAATATTATTATTTAAAAATATGTATGCATCGCGACATAACTTTATTTAACATCGTTTGAGAATGGAAATAAAAACTTTAATTTTAACTTTAATTTAAGGTTTAGATTTTGGTTCCGAAACATGGTAATTTCTATGTCGCGATGAATACATATATTTAAATAATAATATTATAATATTATCCTCTACTGTGTATCGAACACTGGTTTTAAAAAATAAATACTAAAGAACTCTGGATTATAGATCTGACTGTTCTTTCTTTTTATTTTGATATATATATATATAGTATTACCAGTTTGTGACTGGTAGGGATAAATCCAAGGAGGATATAAATCCAGGGGCGGTATGGAAAAGAAAGGATTTTAGGAAGTAATAGTTGGGTAGTCGTAAGCTTAAGCCGGTTGGCCAGGCCGAGAATCTTTCCTTTAAAGTTTGAGACTTTTTATATTGGGCTATACATCAAATATATATATATATATATATATATATATATATATATATATATATATATATATATATATATATATTTGAATTGGACATAGTCCGACAATTTATTTAAAGACATTTATATATATTATGTTTAACGTTCTGTTTATAGATACAAGTATTTAAGCAAATGCTCTGTTTTATAATAAACAGTATTAAATAACATTTACCGGCCTGAATGTCCGAGAAATTTTCATAGAAAATTTGTATCTATAAAAAGAACGTTAAACATAATATATATAAATGTCTTTAAATATATATATATATATATATATATATATATATATATAAAATGAAGAGGTTATAATGGTTCCAACGAGAGAAAAGTGTGTATATTAAAAAGAAGAGAGGTACCGCAAACTGTTTTGGTTGTAATGTGGGTTTTTAAAAAAATATTATTCTATATTTTTCCTAGTTTTACAACACGTGTGTCTGGTCTCACGACCGTCTTCAGGTAAAGTGTGGAGATTTCCACATATTATTAAAAATAATTAATTTTTTTCCTTTGTGTTTTTCAATGTTAAATATTCTCGATATGAGACATTCTCTGTTTTTGTGTTGGTCATTCGAATGTCTTTCTTTAAATGGCAGTGAAGAGTTCTGAGCGAAGGGTCATAAAACAATTAAGGTTGGTTTGAGAAGTGAATCGGTTGTCTTATCTTTTAATGTTTTAATAACCCCAGTGTGTTCTTAGATCTATTTCCATTTTCGTGTGTTTCTGTCAGCATGCGTGTATATATGTGTGTGTATATTCCCCCTGAATACATACACTGTCTCACTACGAAGAATTAGTAAACACATTTGTACACATACACACACACACACAAACATACACACACACACACACGCGCGCACACACGTACATTGTTCCACCACAAGGAATCCGTACACACTCACACACAAACACATCATATATATATATATATATATATATATATATATATATATATATATATATATATATAAGAGAGAGAGAGGGTGGAGAGAGGGATGATCATATCTATGAGAATCACGATTATACTTGTATCTATATCACCTCATTTTGTAGAGTCCCAGCACCAACTTTAAGAAGTCATATTGAGAAACCATCTTTGTTTTGTTGCTATCATATCTACAATGTATGTACAAAACAGTGAATATTTCATCCATCTCTCAGGGATATCTTCATTTGATCCTCTTTGGATCACATTGGGGACTTGACAGAACTCATCTCCATGAAGAATAACTCTTTTCCTAAACGGTTATTCTTTCCTCCTTTTATTCCCTGCATTACAAAATGAAATGCTCCAGAAAGTAATGATGTTCCATTGATTATTAGTAAGGAAGCCCGGAGAATACTGCTAGATACATTGTAAAAGATTTTCAAACAAAATGAATCCAAGTTCTGCTGTATGTTCTTAGTCACAACCCCCCAGCCCCCGAATTCCATTGCTATTCTTATGGTCGCAGATGAAGAACAGGTTTGCTTTTTGATTGCAGTAAACTATTAATGTATGATAGAAAAATGTCTCGCCAAGGACATGAATAAAGAAAAATCTATGATCAGCCACATTATCATTGACTACAGTTATAATACATTGAAATATTTCTTGTCGAACAATATAGACTATTTTCGCTTCTTTTTCGTCTAGTCCAAATAAATCTAGTATCAGGCAATCGCAATGCACAACATTAGAAGCCATTATATCAATAACGTATTTACAATCTCAGTTAAGTACTTATTTCTTGCCATCTTTATAGATTTTCCATGGTTCACATAGTTTTCTGATCTTTCCGTCAAACTGTTTAACTCGCTACACTGAATTTTCAACTTTATTCAACGAGCCATGGTGTTCTTTATTTAAGGCCATGTCATCGTGCATCTCTCGTCCAGAATTGGCGACCTATCTCTAATTTCGTCGTTCCACTAGATGCGAAGTTATTTTAGTTGCGATTTGCGTTTGCGGAAATTCACTGCAGCATTTGGATTGAGAGATTTTTGCTTTTTATATTTTGGAATAACTTCAGCTTATTTAATTGAAGTATGTATAAGATTTTTTTTATTTTATTTCTTTCGGACTTGCTATATTATTTTATGTTTTCCTTGCAAAAACAACCTTTTGTGCGAAATTCACGCCAAAAAATGCAGATTAGTAAACCTGATCTTGTTACTTGGAAGTTAATTTAGCATTTTTCACTTAAAGTTAATATTTTTCCCTATGAAACTTTTTTATTCGTAAAAGCAAATATTAGGTCATCCCATATGTTCTGTCCGAATTTTAACTTTTTGTTAAAATGAACGAAATTTAAAGAGTGTTTTATAATGTCTAATGGAGCTGAACATTATTTTTATGTTTAGATGCATTTAAACTGATCAAATTTTATTCCAGAGAACAATAAAATTAAATTTTGTTTGATTAAAACCCGGCTAACATGGAAGTACCCAAGAATCATTTAAGGCACATAATGCTTTATGAGTTCAAGAAAGAAAACTCAGCAGCCGAAGCGGCTAGAAACATTCACTATGGAGAGGAATGTGTGAATGAAAGAACTTGCAGAAGATGGTTTGCAAAATTCAGAGATGGAGATTTCACCCTTGAAGATGAAGATCGAACCGGACGTCCAGTCGAGTTTGATGAAAAGCTTCTTGAAGCAGCCCTTGAAGAAAATCCTGCTTTATCAGTTGCGGAATTGGCAGTGGTTCTCAGTTCAAACCATACAACTGTTCATAGCCATCTTCAACAACTTGGAAAAGTTCCTAAACTTGGAAAATGGGTGCCTCATGAATTGTCTGAAAACAACCTCAAATCCCGAGTTGACATCTGCTCTTCTCTCCATTCTCGCCAACTTGTTTCACCTTTTTTGGATAGACTTGTGACTGGCGACGAAAAATGGATCTTTTATCGAAATGTTAAGCATCGTAGACAGTGGCTTGGTAAAGGGGAATGACCCCAAGCCACAACCGATAATGGAACTTCATGGGCAAAAGGTTCTTCTTTCAATCTGGTGAGATTGCCAAGGAATAATCCACTTTGAATTCTTACCACCTAATGCAACAATTAATGCTCAAATATACTGTCAGCAATTACAGCGTTTGAACCAGGATTTGAGGAAAAAAAGGCTTGCTCTAGTGAATCGAAAACGGGTGATGTTTCATCAGGACAATGCGCGACCACACACAGCAAGAATCACGTCACAAAAGATCGAAGAACTTGGTTGGGAGAAAATTCCTCATCCACCTTATTCTCCCGACCTTGCTCCTTCAAACTACCATTTGTTTCGTAGCTTACAGAATCATTTGGAAGAAACAGCTTTTGTAACACAGGAAGAGGTTAAAACTGACATTTGTGAGTTCTTCGAATCAAAGCCAAAAGAATTTTACAGTAATGGAATTAGTAAGCTTGTTAATAGATGGAAGGAAGTCATAGATAATCAGGGAAAATACATTGTTGATTGAATCTGTAATTAAATGTAACATTTGGTCACTTGTTTTCTTTATTCAAAATTCGGACAGAACTTATGGGATGACCTGATACAGTGATGATTTATTTTTACGTAATCCGTATTTCTGTTTATAACATCTGAAAAAAATATGTTGAATTTTTACCACGCTTCTTATATCGAAATATAACGTTTTAATTTCACTTGTTTTAATTTATTAATCCGATTTTTACTAGTCTTTTTTTATTACAAATGTTACTCTCTCAAAAATGTTACTTTAAATAATGTTTTGTTGTTTCATTTTTAGCTGACTCCTGAACACTTTTTCTTCGATTCTTTTTGTACACTACGAAATTGATTTCAAAATGCTATTATTTGTTGCATAAAATTAATTTAATATTTTTATCTATTATATTGTTATTCATAACAAATATATTTTGATAAATTTTAAAATTTTTCTTATAAAAGAAAAAAAATTAAATTTATCAAATATAAAGGTTTTTTAAAGTATGTTGTATTTTAAATTATTTTGTCGATAAAAAAATAAAATTAAATGGGAGAACACGTGATATTTTATATTGGAAAAATAATGAAAAATCATTCATTAAGAACGATTTTACGTCAAGTTAATGTCTTAATTATATTCAATGAATTTAATGATTAATTCGATGTTTTTAGATATCGTGAACGAGGTGTACAAACCGTTAACCCTAACTTAGCTGCTAAATACAAATTTTTAAGTCAGTTTAGTCTACGTTTTGTCTTCTATAATAGAAAAAATGTATATTTATAACAAAATAAGTCAGCATAATAATAATTAATTTAATTCTCCACAATAAATAAAATAAAACTGTTACTTTCATATTTGTTTTGTTTTATGTCATATTTTTGTTTCAGAATTCATATTTCCGATACGATTTTGTTTCATTAAAACTGTTTTAATCTGGACAATTAATTTAAAGATTAAAATGCATATAACATTACGTAGGTTGCTGTTAAAGTGATAGGAAGTGATGCATCGGAAGTTTCGCCAAATTATATATTAATTGTAATAAGATATTTGTCGTTCTTTATAGTGGACGAATGGTCTGAAATTAAAAACGTTCACGGAGTCGTGCTATATTCTAGTCTTGTACTTGTTCGAAACATTGTATTAAACCCGAGGAGTAGGCGGGGGCAGTTTCTTTCTTCAAGACGACAAAACCTTAGTAATATATATATATATATATATATATGAAGATTTTCTCAGAGTTAACCTGTAAAAAAAACTATGTATAAAATTAAAAGACAATAGGAAAACTGTATTATTAGCCGACGCGTTTCATACAATGTGAACATTTTAAGGCAGAAACGAAATTAATTTATTGAAAACAAAGTAACTATTAACAACAAACAAAACCTTCTGAAACTGAAACCAACTACACTCTTCCCTTCCTAGATATCATGTTACACGGAAACAATAACGAACTCAATTTTGATGCTTACAGAAAGGCTACAAACATAAATGACCTATGACTACTCAAACCACTCTTCTAAAATTAAATCTGGAATTATTATAGGTTTCTATCTGCAGTCCCCAATATTTACTTAAAGAAGAAACATACATAGAAAATACATTCAAAAACCTACAATACCCATATCATTTCATCCATAACGCAAGAAGAAAGGCATACAAAATATACAACCGAAACAAAACTAATAACATAATCCGCAATAATAAATTACATGAAAACAGATGCATAATGCTACCGACCAACTCTGTCACGTCCACTATCCAAAACAACCTATCCCATCTAAATAATCTTAAAATAATCACAACACTTCCAAAGCCATTATGGATATACTCAGATCCTCAAACATTAATAACAATAATATTTCTGAAGTAAGCATTTATAAAATAATTGCCAGAACTGTTCCTCCCAATATATTTGAGAAACAAGCAGAAATTAAAAAAACGCATCTATGAGCTCAAAAGAGACCTCACAAAGAACAACTTAACTAATGCACTAGTCATACATAGAAATAAATTCAACCACAATTTTGATTTTTAAAATGCTACACTCATAAAAAAGAAAATAACTCACTCAGAAGGAAAATCCTAGAGAGTGCCGCCATTGAATATTACCCAGATATTAATCTACGCCCAGGCTTTTTCCCCAATATCACCTTTCCTAAAAGAATTATAACTCTTCCAAGCCAACGTACACAACTGTATCAAGAAATCAAAGAAAATGGTTGAATCTGTCAACACAACAATAAAATTAATATTTCCAAACGTCACAGTACTTGACGTAATTATCACTTGACAATATGAATACAATAGCGTTTTCTAAATTCTTCTAGTTGCTAAGGACATTTTTTTATTGTTAATAGTTATATATATATATATATATATATATATATATATATATATATATATATATATATATATATATAAAGAAGTATAGTCTTAAAGTGTGCTATATTTATGGGATAAAGTGCTCAATATCAGAGATAGAGCGTGTGTAAATATAAAAGTGAACATAGAAGTCAACACTTAGAGGCGACAGTCTGTTTCATGCTAGTGCAATTGTCAGGCAACTAGTGCTGTTATTTTTCTCGGCTATTTATATATACGGGTCAGTGGTGCATTGTGGGTAGTCTATTTTAAATAAGCAAATAAACGACTTCCGGTAAATGACCGCCATAATAGACTATCAACAATAAGCTATATAAACAAATTTTTACTACGTTAATAAAAAACACCGATCAAAATAAAAAATAATTAAATATATAAGATAAAAAATAAAAATAAAATTAAATAAAACAAGCAAAATAATTTGACAATAATAAATAAATAAACAAATAAACGACTTCCGGTAAAAGTAACCGCCAAAATAGACTACCCACAATTCACCACTGACCCTTATATATAAAAAGAAAAAATAACAGCACTAGTTGCCTGACGATTGCACTAGCATGAAACAGACTGTCTCCTCTAAGTGTTGACTTCTATGTTCACTTATATATATATATATATATATATATCTTCCACTACCGTTATCGTCGCATAGCAACTTCTATGTAAACATAACAGGATATCATCTGTGATGGTGAATATCTTTGTTGAAATGTCCATATAACCAATCTGCAGATGGCTCATGTGAGCCGAAAGCTTAGATCGAGGAACAGCATAATAAAAATATCCAAAGGTTGGGTAGTTTTATTTTATTTTCTCCCGAAATTAAAGCAACTATACGAAGCTTAGAACGGTTCATGATCAAACATAATAGATATTTGTTGTTTGTTATATTTAACAATATATGTTTGAATATATATATATATATATTTATGTACACAAAATGTCTTTCACAAATAGTAAATATGCGAACAGCACAATGCTTTCTAAGTATATCTGGGAAATAAAAAACAAAACACACACCACACCAAAAATATCTTGGAAAATAAGGAAAAAATCATCAGCCTACAACAACCTATCAAAAACTTGCAAACTTTGCTTGGAGGAAAAAATAGCTATCATTACCTTCCCAGATCAAAATAAATTATTAAATAAAAGATCCGAGCTAATCTCAAAATGTAGACATGAAAACAAATTTTTACTACGTAACTTAAAATAGAAAAATAAATAAATATATAAACAAACAACAATAAAATAAGCAAAATAAACTACTCCAAACAAATCACAAAACCACACCTGTTAGAATATGCGAAATAAAATCAAAACAAAAGAACGGACGAAAGTTATAACTGTTATACAAATAAAAATAAAAATAATAAGCAAAACAATTTGACCCAAATAAATAAGCGAACAAGCGATTTCCGGTAAATGGCGGCCATTATAGACTACCAACAATAAGCTATATAAACAAATTTTTTTACTACGTTAACCAAAAACACCGATCAAAATAAAAGAATAAATAAATAAATATATAAGATAAAAAATAAAAATAAAAATAAAAAAACAAACAAAAAAACAAGCAAAATAATTTGACATAAATAAATAAACAAATAAGCGACTTCCGGTAAAAGTACCCGCCAAAATATACTACCCATAATGCACCACTGACCCTTATATAAACAGCCGAGAAAAATAACAGAACTAGTCGCCTGACGATTGCACTAGCATGAAACAGACTGTCGCCTCTAAGTGCTGACTTCCATGTCCACTTTTATATTTACACACGCTCTATCTCTGATATTGAGCACTTTACCCGATAAATATAGCACACTTTAAGACTATATTTCTGTATATATATATATATATATATATATATATATATATATATATATATATATATATGAGAGGATTAACTTTTTGAGTCAAAGTAATTCTGCTCTTAATCTCTACATTTTTCATTTAAATTTCTCTAGTAGCGAACAGGCGCAAACCTAAACCTAAACTAAAAATATTCGCTTTCCTTGGAAAGACGAGATTTGCAAAAGGCCTCTCGTTCTGTACGAGAGATGCACGATGACATGGTCTTAAATGAAGAACACCATGCAATGTGCATATTAAGGAAAACAAATAAGTGAAGAAAACTTCAATCATGCAACTAACTCATTCATCCTCATTACTGGTTAAATTTCTATAGCTTCTTTACAATTTGCGAAAACAATTCCATCAATTGGAGGGACAGACTCTCCAAACGAATTGCGCCTTCATCATGAAACAATAGTAATCTGAAATGATCATCTTCTTTGGGACTGACTGTATACTTCCATGCGATAATTTTTCTAGCCCCATTAATATTTGCTTTCCACAGTGTCTAAGCCTTTCAAAAATATGATGTTACAGAATGGACTTATTTGAGTAGACGCTCTGTTTATTTATTAAGCGGTATATTTATTCATTTTCCTCTCTGTCGGATTAATAAATAAAAATCCATTACTTCTTTTTAAAAATTGATTTGTTTACGTTTGGATACGAAACTGAGCAGATATGAAAATTTCGAATGGAATTTCGCTTAATGGCACTATTCAGCCTTACCTGATCAGAAAGCTCTCTGTAGATCAGTCGGTCGAGAGCACGTCGGATCTAACAATGATACCCTCTGCCCAGAGGCACGCGGGTTCAAATCCTCCTGGAGAATGTATATATTTCTTTAATAAGATTTTTCTGATATTCAGCCGGTAGAGAAAAAATAAATAAATATACTGTTTAATAAATAAACGGATTGTCTACACAAATCCGAGTCTCCACTAAAACGAATGGACTATGTATAAAGGAGGTCGTGCGATTAAACATCGTGTTGATTCATTAGAAACTTAGCTGTCATGAGAGTATTTTTGGTCAGTGGTTTGTAATTGTTACCTCTTTTGGCTTTCAGTAATTGATTGATTTGTTTTTTACGGCTTACCAACCGTTTGCCGGTTATTTAAAGCCGAAAAAATTTCGGATTGTAGGGGCTCACTTAATTTTGAATTCATTCGGAAAGTCTTTTGTATATTGATTATTTTTATGCACGGAGCCTCAGAATTTCAACTGTTGCATTAACCATGAATTATGTCATTTCTAATTGGTTCTATAAAGTTTCGATTCTGTAGAAGAGTAGAGTATTTTCTTCATAGGATTTCTTTTCACTTCCTCTGGATCGAGAAATTTGTCACCCTCGTTCAGAATTATCAGAATATTCACATGCGGCAATTCTCATTTCTGAAATTCGATAGAATAACGATATGCACTAATACTTCACAATATATTTGTTTTCAATTCGTCTTCAGTAATTCGCGTAATAATATCTGGTCAGTCTGAAGGGTGTTGTCCTGGACAGAAGTTATCCTTCACAGCATTCCATCATGGTTTGCACTTAATAGTGATAAATATATCTAGCTTACATCTTCTTCTAAACCGTGCAACGACATCATGGGATTGCTTCATACTCCTAGGAGAGCCTTGAAAGGATGACAATAAATTCCTGACATTTCTGCATCAGCAACCACATCAGCTAAGTAATCAGAAAGTCCTTAATACTGTTCCTTAAACTATCAGCCTCTTCTGGGAGGTAACAATCGACTACTCATGGCTGAAATAATTCTCCTTTCAGCAAAAATGAGTTGCACATCTTTCACTGCAGTTTACGCAACTTCATATTGCAGCATAATAATATGCCAAGATCTATTTATTTTGAACAATTCAAGATTAATATCCCCCCCCCCCAATGGTTACCATCTTACTTCTCCATAGGAATGGGATAATGTGTATATCATGGGTCAAGTTTCGCATTCAATATGTTTGGATTGATTCTTGACATTTCATGACATCAAAGATTGGCGCGAAAATGTCTTTCAAATTGTGACTGTGCAGCAGGAGTACTTCTGAAAATCATTAAAACTTCATCGACAATTGAAGGATTATTTCGATCGTTATTTCTCTCGCTCTTGGATACCATGTTAACAACAGAAGTAGGAATATTGCATTCGTTTTGGTCCAGCTCGTTTTCTTTCAACTTCTCTGAACATTTTTATGTACAAAAGCATAAATTAATTCTCATGATCTGATCCAAAGTTACCATAATTTGAGCAGTGCAATTCTCATTACTGTAAATTTGACCATTTTCGAATCAACTACATAAAGCTGCTTATATTGTCCCTCCTTCAAATGGATGTATTATGTTGGTGCGATGATCGATTTGATGATGGAGGCGAAATTATTACAGCTCATAACCGGAGAAATCTGATATTTGTACACCGATTAAAATAATAAAAAAACGAAAACCTGATCTTCTTTTGAAAATGTGTGCGATTGCTCGATTCACACGATTGCATATCAAATGACGAACACTTTTGGATGATTCTCGACGGTTAACTTACGTTCGTGACAATAATTATCATATTTATCATCCGATGGACGCAATGATGAAAAATATTTTGCATTGCAAATTTGAAAAACAATATTCCACGTAAATGAGGCAATAACTTGTCTTCAGAAAATGTGTTGTTAAATCTATAAATTTCAGCAAATGCCTTTCGGTTAAGTCTGACTAATTGATGTGATTTGTTCTATCGCCTTTCGGCAAATCATTGAGATTCAAGCTTTGCTGAACTTTCCTCTTGGGATTCATTTTGTTGTCTCTCAACACGTCCTAATCTTTGAGCTTCTGGTCCTTCTTGTTTTATTCTGGCAGCAGTTCTTAATTTTTGACCTCCAAAATTTGTTGAACTTTCTTGTCTTTCTTTGTGTTTTGTTCTTGTGTTTTCATGCAGTAATCTTTCTTCTGTACAAATCTCGTCTGGTATTGACTTAAAAATACGTCAACGCCATTTGCTCTTCTGCTGTTTGAAGACGAAAAATTACTCTTCACATAACAACTTCTGTTTCATTTTTTCTCTGACCTTACTCTCCCTTGACAATCGACTTTTTCTTTCCTTTTAAACTTCCATTATATAAAAATTGATAAATCACTAAAACAAAGCAAATTTATTGATAACAAAAATTGTGTGTAAAAACAAAGAATCACTTATCCCTTCATAGCGTAAAAGAAATCCAACAATAGAAACTCTACCCGCCCACCCCCACCGAATAAAAAAATTGAATAGAACGGACATTTATTATTTAATAAAAATGGGGTGACAAATCCAAAGAATCCTGATATAAAAAAGTTCCAAAGAAATTAAATAGAAATCCTTAACGTTAACACAAGAATTTAATTGAAAGACATAACTTTAAGCTTGTTTAAGTAAAAGAAAAAAGCAACATTCACATATGGCCCAGCCTCCCTTCGAAATATAAACAATACGCCTTAAACAGGAAAACGTTTTTTGTTTTTTCTAAATATCGCAATTTTTAAGTAACAACAGAAAAAAACATATATTAGAAAATATTAGAAAAATAAGATTCAAATTTGAATTCGACTTAAAATATTGTATTCATTTAGAAAATTAAAAATAACTTAGTGGAAATGAAATCTCTTATTTCGAAGATGTCAAATATTTCCTAAATTACTGCACTTGACTATAATATTATATGAAGGAAAATATCTTACGTGTTTCTGCATGTCAATAAAAGAACTACAACAAAAGACAAAGAGAAATATTGCATCAAATGTTTCCTAAATACCGTATTATTTTTTATATAACAAAAAATGAAAACTATCTTTTTTTATTTCAATGTCAGTTTGAAGATTGAAAATGGCACTGTGTTGCAGTCAGGTGTACGCGTTGTGAGATAAACACGCGTGTCTCCTGAAATGCCCACAACAAACATGGCAGACTCAGAGATTGAGTCCACCAAAATAAATGTAAAGAAACAACAAGAACCGTTATATAAGTACAAATTAATATGTATTAAACAACAAAAGCTTACAAATGACAAAGTGCGTAACAAATAAATGTGGAAACCGTTTTGGTCCAAAGAATGTGTAGTGAGTGAATGTGCGTACGTACGTGCGTGTGTGTAATGTTCATGCGTGTCCCAGAAGAGGGATCAGGTTCTTTCGCTAAAAATTTTATATGTTGTCGTAAGAAGTAAGAGCGAGAGTATATATATTGTTGGAGAGCGTCCCCCAGGAACAGTTTGAAAAATTAGAAAGAAATAAACTGACAACTGAATAATTCTCGATTTCTCTCATTTAATCACAGCTTTTTATTTATATATAAAAATATTCAGCAATATTTCTGAGACCGCATCTCTATCTATAAAAGGCAAGGTGTGTGTGTGTGTGTGTGTGTGTGTGTGTGTGTGTGTGTGTGTAACGAATGCACGGCCGCAATTTTCAGACGGATTTGCACCAAAATTTACATGCACATGCTCCAAGTTAGCGCATATGCCAAGACCGACTTTGCATTTCCCAACTCCCATCGATAGTGGAAATAATTGATTTTTTTCGTGCTTCTAGGGTAGTTTTCATGTAGTTTGCGGCCATTTTCTACTGGCCAGATTGAGAGCCTATAGCTGGCTGCCTTGAATAGGCAGGAAGATTCTATTGGCCAGCGTGAGAGCCATAATGTTAACTAGCATGCTAGCATGCAAAAAAAATCGATAGCTGCATTCGTCACAAGTGGGAAAAATTTAAATCTGCATGGCACTTTACTCCAATTGGCTCATTCGCTTGCTTAAACTCAACGTTGATTCTGATTCCGCAGAATTGGATTGGGTGTGAAAAAGTATTTGTTGTTAACATTCTTTTTTCATTCGGTTTTTCCAGTTACGAGTCCTTTTTTAAAGCTGATCGTTTTGTGTTCATTTTGTTTAGTTCTTTTTTCGTAACAGATTTAATGTTTAGTATAGAGCTTAGAAAACATTCGCAGTGTGAGATAGGCAAGAAGTAAGGCATGTAGCAACATCAGCACGGCAAAGGGCACTCCTTTAAAGGCAAGGAAGCGCAAAAATATTTTTAGTCAAGTGATAGCGATTGCTGTATGAGTCATACAATTTTTGAACGCCGAGCCATGCTGCTAGTTTATACTATAATTTGTATTGGTTTCCAACCTGATACTTCTTCATAAGCTCTGTAAAAGTATTTCACGTGCATGATTCTATTAATTTATAGTTATATCAGGAATCTGACTAAGCTGACGAATGAACGGAAATACCATACATATATATATATATATATATATATATATATATATATAAAACAGGAAATGGTTTAATCCCGACAAATATTTAATATATTTTCTGTTTATACGTTATTTTTTATGGATACTCTTATTTAAGTAAATGCTCTGTTCTTTGATTAAACAGTACAATTTTACAGGCCCGAATGTTCGAGAAACGTCGTTGAAAATACGCGTTCTCGAGAAGGAATCGAACCTGCATCCTATAAGGATGCACCATTAATTCTGGTGTGCTATAACCTTAGCATATATATATACATATATATATATATATATATATATATATATATATATATATATATATATATACATATACATATATATATATATATACATATATATATATATATACACATATATATATATATACATATATATATATATATATATATATATACATATATATATACATATATACATATATATATACATATATATATATATATACATATATACATATATATATATATATACATATATACATATATATATATATACATATATATATATATATATATATACACATATATATATATACATATATATATATACATATATATATATATACACATATATATATATATACATATATATATATATATACATATATATATATATACACATATATATATATATGCATATACATATAAATACATATATATATATATATGCATATACATATAAATACATATCGATATATATATACATATACATATAAATACATATATATATATATACATATACATATAAATACATATATATATATATACATATACATATAAATACATATATATATACATATACATATAAATACATACATATATATATACATATACATATAAATACATATATATATACATATACATATAAATACATATATATATACATATACATATAAATACATATATATATACATATACATATAAATACATATATATATATATATATATATATACATATACATATAAATACATATATATATATATACATATACATATATATATACATATACATATAAATACATATATATATATACATATAAATACATATATATATATATATATATACATATAAATATATATATATATATACACATATACATATAAATACATATATATATATATATATATATATATATATATATATATATATATATATATATATATATATATATATATATCAACGGCGGCTCCCAGTCGTGTCCTAGTATCGGGTGTCCGTCATGTGTCCTATGAGTCCTATACGACAGAATGCCAATCGCTGAGGATATTGTTTTTTAAGTGGTCGTGGCTGCGCGACAGTCAGACACACTTTTTGGAGGGGCGAATACAGGGACCTGGTGCACTGAGTGCCACAAGGTCCCCAAACGACCCTCCTCAAGTTTTGAATTCAGAGTTGTCCTTCTCCTAGACCAGTTGCCAACCAAGGCTACAGAACCCAGTCTGTCCTCCATAGTTGGAGGGAAAAGAAGAGGACTCACACCTTTCCCAAGGGTGTTAGCACGTTAAAGGAGACACGGTGGAGTAATGGATAACGGCTCGGATTGATGAATCGGAGAGCCGAGTTCGAATTCCAGTCGAATCCATTACATTCACTTACGTGCTAACACCCTTGGTAAAAGTGTGATATATATATATATATATATATATATATATATATATATATATATATATATATATATATATATATATATATACTTTATCATGGCAAATTTACATATATGCGCTATCTGAAAATAATTTACATATATATATCTTAAAAATATAGTTCTAAGATATGCTCTATTTATGAGCAAAAGTGATCAATATCAGAGATAGAGTGTATGTCAATATAAAAGTGGACATTGAGGTCAACACCGAGTTGCAACTGTTTATTTCATGCTTTAACCGAATTTTCGAGCTGAAAGAGAAATTCACCACTCGGTGTTGGTCTCAGTGTTCACTTATACATATGTCGGTGGGTAAGAAGTTAGATAGGTATGCGTGTATGCATTTATCTATTGAATGACAAAAAGTTTCTATGTAAGCCGTTTTATCCTTTATGAGGACTTCACCAGACTAAGATAAGGATGAAACACCTTATATATATTTTTTTCATTTTGCCATTCAATTAACGATCTTTTTACCGATGTATAAAAATTCATATACCATATTCTCCCATACGTACATATATGTGTGTGTGTGTGCGGGCACACGCGACTGACGATATGTAATACGTAACTTAATTTAAAAGTATTAATCAGAATTTCTAAAGGCTTTTTCTTTTTGAATCTATCAACCATAAAGTATCTAGAAGCACAAAGAAAACCCGCGGAGTGACATTCCTTTTTTTTTTCTAAGTATATAGCACTATTAAATTTCCCAATAGATTAGTGAATGTTTATTAAAGAAAATAATTGCTATTAATTTAATCAGAATAAAGAAATGGGTGCGTAATATTAAAAGTCTATTGAAGAGAGAAAAGGAAAAATTGACCAAAGTGGAGTCACATTGTTAGGATTTCTGCCTTGTAGCATTATTCTCAATCCAAACTTCTACGTGAGCATATTGTCAAAATTCCGAGTAAGGCTTCTTCAAACTCGACCCCATTTAAAGTCCTGTACTTTTGCTACATGACAATGCAAAGTGTCACAGTCGGTTAAATACCAGACAAGCAATGACAGAGCATGGTTGAGCAACCATGTCTTATCTACCCGGCAACTCTGACATGGCCCCATTAGGTGTTCATCTGCTTGAAGGAGAAACTACTGTGGCAGGGGTTCTCCAAAGATGATGAGGTAAAAGTGATAAAACACTCACGACTAAGAAAGCAACTATCTCATGGGGACATATAACACGATCGATAAGGAAAGGGACATTTTTGAAGACTTTACATGGAATCCTGGCAGTTTGGCTTCTATTCTGGAATACGTTGTGTATTTCTATTATTAAATCTGTTATAATTAAAGAACAGATGTTATTTCTTGACCGACCATTGCATAGATAGATAGATAGATAGATATGAATGGACTTAGATAGATAGATAGATAGATAGATAGATATGAATGGACTTAGATAGATAGATAGATAGATAGATATGAATGGACTTAGATAGATAGATAGATAGATAGATAGATATGAATGGACTTAGATAGATAGATAGATAGATAGATAGATAGATAGATATGAATGGACTTAGATAGATAGATAGATAGATAGATAGATAGATAGATAGATAGATAGATATGAATGGACTTAGATAGATAGATAGATAGATATGATTAAATACGGAACAAATGACCTGTCGGTTAATTGGTTTTGTTTAGCGGCATATCAACTTCTATTTAATGCCGAAATCTAAATATTTTGAACACAATTTTATGGCTTCAACTAAATATATACTCTAAATATTGGTGATTATTATAAATAGGTATTGTTAGTAAAGTTATTATAAATAAATATAGATGGTAATTTTATGACAAATAAGTATTGACGGTAATTTTATTATAAATAGATATTATTGGTAATTTTACTCTTTTATACTTTATGTTTTGTATTTGTTTGGGGGGGTCTACTATTTGCCTATAGCTGGGACCCTAACAGGTGCTACCACCCTGGGTGTAGAGTGGACCTGGGGACAATATCAATTAAGAGCTGGTTCCACGCTCCTAAAACTTGCTGTCGGATGTAGTTTATTGTCATACATAGGACTAGGAAACCAATTAAAAAAACTTAGTAAATTTGGCATGTTTATTTATTTGGTGTCGTAGCACACCTACGGACGAGAATGGGTATGTCCACATTCACATAAATACAGTAGTAAATACTGTATGTTGGTCTGTTGTTGGAGACTTATTGTGGAATTTATTTATTCATTCTAGGAGTTGACTACCTCTACGCGCCGCTGGCGAACTTTATATGCGTTGTTCTTGTCCTAAGTATTATCGTTCATTACCAACCTTCGTGTGATTATTCTATTCAGTAACCTTTCTAGGTTACAACATTTGTCTTCATCTGAAATTTTTGAGACTCTAAAAAGATTTCTAATAAAGCGAAATAAATAGTGAAACATGTACATTTTCTAAAAGTTTTTCTACTTGATCTTTATTTAGTTAATTTATTGTATTTAATTCATATCTTCCATTCATATACATAAGTGTATGTTTTGGTAACTTCTGCTTGCCTCATCCGATTTACATGAGTTCAAAACATTGAAAACCTAACAATACAGATCTCAAATCTACATATCCGTCACTTATATGGATCCTGTGATAAACAAAAAACTTACTCAGATTCACTGATCCAATAAAGAGATCTTTATTATGATTTCAAATCTAAGTTGCCGATACTTTGATTGGTAGCTTAAATGTGACGTAATGTTTTACATCCCATCATAATTTGCCTGTTCCTGGAATTATGAATAATCATTAAGAATCTATATTCACAATTATATTACTAATTAATGTCGACTAAACTTACCCTAATCTGGTACAAGGCACCCAGAAAGCTATGGACCCTCAACAAAAACAATGTTTAGATAAATTTGACTCACAATACTGAGGCACTAATTAAGCATTGAATTTACTAACAAAGACTAGTTTGCTGGCCAATGTCAAGTGTTTTCTTTGTAGGTATTTATTAAACTTAGAATTGAAGAGCGAGTCGAAGCCATAATTAAAGAGCTTCGCTCAAAGAGAATTCACTTCACTGGTTGTTGGTGGAGGAAGAAAGAAGAGACTATTACGTGGATATTTAGGATATATAACAAGTTCGTATCGATCGAGGAAACAGTTATGAGGTTGAAGCTGTCTGAGTGGAATCTCCTCCTTACTAATGGAATACAAATGGTATGAGAATGATTCGACGCTCTGCACATGGCATGGCGTGTTATAGGTGTGAAGGTCTGGACTGGTTGAAGTAAAGATTTTAGCGCGTCTGAACTTTTTTCAGTAAAATAACGATAGAGTAGAAAGAGGCTAACAACGTTTCGTCTGTGGGGAAGGGCTTTTGTAAGGTGGGAAAATAATTCATCCTCTAAAAGGCCGCATAAACACTTTTGAACTATATCAAGGCTGGAAAGTGAAGATTATGTAGCGCCAGCCTAAATGTGATAGGAATAATCTATTTTTGGTCTGATCTAACTCTTGTAAAGATAGACCATGTCAGGACAGGATGAGTGAGAAATTTTCTGGATCAGTACAAGGAACCGAACATTTTTTTAAGCATATTTAGCGACGTATCGTATATACGAGTTCAACTTGAGGTCACGAGTGACCTTGAGTCATGGCAAAGAGCCTCATTAAGAATAGAGCCATTCATTATGACAGGATATCATTCAGGGTCTTCTCTGTGATGATAAAATATCACCAACTTGGATTTGGAAGCATTGAATGTTACAAACCAGTTTTTCTATATTGAGCTGTTAGAGCTCAATCAGAGGAGAGATCAGCTGCCAGGCTCTGGTCATATAGATTTTAGAGGTGCACCCATAAATCGTAGTATCGTCTGCATATATAATGATCTGAAGTTTTTCTTAAGCAGATCGTTAATATAAAGGAGAAAGGTGGTAGGAGCGAGAAGAAAGCCTGGAAGGAAGTCTGCATTGAGTCCATGGGCTTCACATGACCGCGGCTATAAACGCCGACCTTGATGAACCATCTGACTGCAGACAGCCAGACATACAAGGGATTATAAACAAAGAATGTTAAGAAGTCCCTATTATCACTGCAATTAATACACACTATTTACATTATTAGGACTATTGTCCTCATCTTTGTCGCCATATTTATTACAACGTTTCGGCTGTTGTACGCTCCGGCCTTCTTCAGGTGGTTGGAATGTCGAATTGAACCCTTTATTTCACTCACTGGGGTAGACTGTTCTAGTTCCACGGATGGATGCCAGTTATCAGTTATCTCCTGTTAATTCTCCTCTCCAAGTTCTCTACTGCCTTAACCGGGTATTGAACTCACACTCTTTGGGTCCTGTCACTGGATCTAACTAACGCCTTTATCCACTATGCCATGAGTCCTTGAATAATATAAATAGTGTACATAATACCTCATCTCAGAAATATAGTCAGATATAATATATACTGCAATTAATGCGTCTATGATTGATGTAAACATTTATTTAGTAAATATAAAATGGAGCGAAAGTATGTAACACTAGAGTTTCTTCGACTATTTTAGAATCCCACATTGAAAATCGTGTCTTTGTCTACTTTAAACGCCAAGAGGGACCAGCAAAGGCAAAAACTCATGTCTTATTTCTACAGATCGAAAAAAGCACTTACTTCCATGCAGGCACCGAGATGAAAATACGTACTGATTAAATATTCGGCAGTTTTCCCATTTTTAATGATCTCTAATGGTTGAATATTTTGTTTCTTTTTCTTATATGTTTTATAGACAGATCATGAGACTGGTGACAAGACGATCTTAAACATGCAGAACTGATGATGCTCCTGTTTACAGACGAGAAAAAAAAAACAAGATTTAAAAGTGCAGCATAAATTTACCTTAACTCAGTCTCTTTCTCTTCCCCCCTCTCTCTTTCAGGGTGTTTGTAAAATTTTAAAAGTTAAAGAGAGAGAGAGATTTTGATGCTAAATTTTAAGATCAGTCCATTCACATTTCGTTAATCAGTCAATCCTAATTACAAAAAATGTCAGTCTACAATCCTGCAGTAACCTCGCGCCTTTTTCATTTGGCTCATTCGAATCTAATATAAATAATTAATACCACACACACTTCTGAATAGCATCTTTTCATCGGATTGCTTTCCCCAGTTTCATTAATTCTTGACCAAAGGCCATATTTTTTTATTTTTTTTTATTTCCGTTTCCACTTCCGTCGTCTATGATGAGCTTGGCGGGCAACGACGGTCATGTCACGTCGCCCCGCGACTTCCCACTGAAGCTTAGGATCAATACCAATATCGCGGTGTTGAACACTGCGGTCAAGCCTTGGGTCGAACAGGCTGGTTGTACGTGTTCCAGTATTTTTCTTTTCCCTCCCACATGATCCATGTGACTCGGTATAGCTATTAAACTGGCTTGTCATCGATAATTTTAGTGATGAATGTAGAGCTACACTGGATGGACGTGATGGCTAGCCAAAAAAAAAAAAATGATACCTTGATGGAAATGATCAACAATTAGACTTTGAACACGAGAGATGGAAGGTGCAGGCCCGTCGCTGGAGTATTTTTAGTGGAGAGCCGACCTTTAAGTCAGGGAGCTGCGACTGTTAAATTTGCACCCTAAAATTAGTTCACATCATTTTCATAGATGGGAGGAATCTTACGACACCCTGTGTTGTAATATTTTAGCATTGTAAGTAAGAAAAATTCTAGATCACTTCAAAGTTCATAAGAATATGAAGATAAACTATATGTTCAAAGTTGTAAGTTCTTAGACTTTTTCTGTTTTAATGGCATTGGTTACAACCCAAATGTTTTAAAACAAAGAATAAATTATTCCAATAAAATGGTTTTCAAACTTTATCAAAAACGGTTTCAAAGACACCAAATTAAGTGAATACCCACTGAAGCTCTCCATATATTAATCTAATAGAAAATTTATGGTAATCATTAAAAGAGATTCATATGAGAATAGAAAACAACATTCAAGCAAAAAAAAAATATCTGAGAAAACAAGAGAAACGGTTGCTTGTAATTTTAAGGTTAAAAGAGTAGAAAAGTTAACAAAATCTACGGCTGAAATACTGATTACGGTTATCGAATATGCAAGAGTCCATATTAAAATGTTACATAAAATAACGATTTATTCAGATATATGGAATAATCAGAATTAATCAAATATTTTGTGTGATTTATTTATAAAGAAATTATGTTACTCTTAGTTTGAACAATAAAACCTGACGACACACACTAAATCATGTTATCACTAATATTTCAAATAAGTAAAGACATAATAAGGTGAAATTCCCCCGATCTATTGCTTATATAAGTATATCGGGAAAATTCTACTGACATCGGTTGGTTAATATTAATTTTACCGTAGATTTGTTTTCCAAACAAAAGGTGTTTTCCGGACACAATTACATAATAAAAAAGACCGAAAAATCTGATAATCATTTTGCGAATTGTACTTATTGACCTCATCGAATTTGGAAAGTCGTAAATATAAAATATAAAAAGACAGTACTTGATTTTTCTTTAATGAACGCAATTCTAACAATGATGAAAGATGTTGATTTCGGTAGGCAAAATATGGCAAAAAGATTAAAGCTTCAATGAGATAAGCCCCACCCGATTTCAGGTACTTCAATGAGATACGCCCCACCCGATTTCAGGTACTTCAATGAGATAAACCCCACCCGATTTCAGGTACTTCAATGAGATAAGCCCCACCCGATTTCAGGTACTTCAATGAGATAAGCCCCACCCGATTTCAGGTACTTCAATGAGATAAGCCCCACCCGATTTCAGGTACTTCAATGAGATAAGCCCCACCCGATTTCAGGTACTTCAATGAGATAAGCCCCACCCGATTTCAGGTACTTCAATGAGTTAAGCCCCACCCGATTTCAGGTACTTCAATGAGATAAGCCCCACCCGATTTCAGGTACTTCAATGAGATAAGCCCCACCCGATTTCAGGTACTTCAATGAGTTAAGCCCCACCCGATTTCAGGTACTTCAATGAGATAAGCCCCACCCGATTTCAGGTACTTCAATGAGATAAGCCCCACCCGATTTCAGGTACTTCAATGAGATAAGCCCCACCCGATTTCAGGTACTTCAATGAGTTAAGCCCCACCCGATTTCAGGTACTTCAATGAGTTAAGCCCCACCCGATTTCAGGTACTTCAATGAGATAAGCCCCACCCGATTTCAGGTACTTCAATGAGTTAAGCCCCACCCGATTTCAGGTACTTCAATGAGATAAGCCCCACCCGATTTCAGGTACTTCAATGAGATAAGCCCCACCCGATTTCAGGTACTTCAATGAGATAAGCCCCACCCGATTTCAGGTACTTCAATGAGATAAGCCCCACCCGATTTCAGGTACTTCAATGAGATAAGCCCCACCCGATTTCAGGTGCTTCAATGAGATAAGCCCCACCCGATTTCAGGTACTTCAATGAGATAAGCCCCACCCGATTTCAGGTGCTTCAATGAGATAAGCCCCACCCGATTTCAGGTGCTTCAATGAGATAAGCCCCACCCGATTTCAGGTGCTTCAATGAGATAAGCCCCACCCGATTTCAGGTGCTTCAATGAGATAAGCCCCACCCGATTTCAGGTGCTTCAATGAGTTAAACCCCACCCGATTTCAGGTACTTCAATGAGATAAGCCCCACCCGATTTCAGGTGCTTCAATGAGATAAGCCCCACCCGATTTCAGGTGCTTCAATGAGATAAGCCCCACCCGATTTCAGGTGCTTCAATGAGATAAGCCCCACCCGATTTCAGGTGCTTCAATGAGATAAGCCCCACCCGATTTCAGGTGCTTCAATGAGTTAAGCCCCACCCGATTTCAGGTGCTTCAATGAGTTAAGCCCCACCCGATTTCAGGAACTTCAATGAGATAAGCCCCACCCGATTTCAGGTACTTCAATGAGATAAGCCCCACCCGATTTCAGGTGCTTCAATGAGATAAGCCCCACCCGATTTCAGGTGCTTCAATGAGATAAGCCCCACCCGATTTCAGGTGCTTCAATGAGATAAGCCCCACCCGATTTCAGGTGCTTCAATGAGTTAAGCCCCACCCGATTTCAGGTGCTTCAATGAGTTAAGCCCCACCCGATTTCAGGTGCTTCAATGAGTTAAGCCCCACCCGATTTCAGGTACTTCAATGAGTTAAGCCCCACCCGATTTCAGGTACTTCAATGAGATAAGCCCCACCCGATTTCAGGTGCTTCAATGAGTTAAGCCCCACCCGATTTCAGGTACTTCAATGAGATAAGCCCCACCCGATTTCAGGTACTTCAATGAGATAAGCCCCACCCGATTTCAGGTACTTCAATGAGATAAGCCCCACCCGATTTCAGGTACTTCAATGAGATAAGCCCCACCCGATTTCAGGTACTTCAATGAGATTAGCCCCACCCGATTTCAGGTGCTTCAATGAGTTAAGCCCCACCCGATTTCAGGTACTTCAATGAGATAAGCCCCACCCGATTTCAGGTGCTTCAATGAGTTAAGCCCCACCCGATTTCAGGGGCTTCGCTAATCCTATGTTCTTTCTGAGATTAGTGAAAAATTTGGACTTCGGAAATTTCGTAAAACCATTCCACATGCAGAAGTCATTTAATGACAGCCACTGATTGGCATTTATCCGTAGGAGGCGCCCACACAGAATATGACACAAGGTTAGAGTTTAATGTGGGATTTCAGTCAGTCATTTAACAATTGCTCTAGTGCCCTCGTCACTTTCTGTTTGGGAGCGCCAGATAATGACACCAGCCACCTTCCTGAAGGATGGCCTCCTGGAGTTCTAGCGGATATTAATTTAAACAAACTCTCCGGTCCGGCTGCGCTGCGGGATGTAAAATGATTTACTAAGCATAGCTTAGATATGGCTTAAGGCCTCATTTACAGAGCACCCAATGAAGACTGAAGCAATCTAGCGAGACAAACTTGTTAACCATTACTCAATGTCGAAGTATTCAAATGACAGTATCTGTTGTGGTTGTGTCAAGAAAATCCTTATGAAACATTTGAGGGATGGCATCGTTAAGGATCTGGTATTGCCACAAAATCTATCCGAAATATTCGAATCATATTTATTCTTCAAAAGATTTTAAAAGAGAAATTCTTCAGATTTTATTTCTATGTAATGCTTTTCAAACCAAAGATACAAGAATATTTAGTTTATTTATATCAAAATGAAAATGTTTATGCAACATTAGAATTCCGTAACATTTCGGAGAATTTCATTTATTTAATTCTCTTCCTGCATCACTCTCTCTCTCTCTCTATCTCTCTCTCTCCCTCCTCATTCTTCCATTTACCCTCTTATCTTACCATCGCTCTGTCTCATTTCTGTTACTTTCACTTATTCTCTCTGTTTCTGTCTCTGTCTGTCTGTCTGTCTGTCTGTCTGTCTGTCTGTCTGTCTCTCTCTCTCTCTCTCTCTCTCTCTCTCTCTCTTCCTGTCATAGTTTTTCTCCTATTTCCTCTCTCGTTTAATTCTCTTTACCTTCTCTTTTTCTCTTTGTCCCATCCTTTCTCTTACTACCTCTGTCTCTGTCTCTCGCCCTTTTTCTTTTCATCTCACTCCCTTTAACTCTTTCTCTCTGTCCCAGTATCGCTTTTAGTCATTCGTGTAAAAATTGCTCTTCCTTTCTGTCTTATTCTTTATTTCTCTTTCACTCTCACTCTCTCACTCTCTTTCTCCTTCTCTTATTCTATCTCTCACTCACTCTCTCTATCTCTGTGTGTGTGTCTCTCTCTCTGTTCTGTTCTCTTTTATTTTGCCGTCTCTCTTTCTTTCATTCTCTCACTCTTTCTCTTGTCCCCTTTTTCACTCTCACTCTCTCTTACTCTATTCTTTCTGTTATTATCTCTCTCTCTCTCTCTCTCTTTCGTCTGTTCTGTTTTATTTTGCCTTTTCTCTCTTTCTTTCACTCTCTTACTCTTTCTCTTGTCCCTCTCCCTCTCTCCTCCCTCTCTCTCTCTCTCTCTCTCTCTCTCTCTCTCTCTGTTTCCTATTCTGCTTTTATTTTGCCTTTTCTCTCCCATTCTTTCTCTATTCAATTTTTTCTATTATCCCCTCTTTCTTTCTCTTTCACCTCTCTCTCTCTCTCTCTCTCTCTCTCTCTCTCTCTCTCTCTCTCTCTCTCTCTCTCTCTCTTGAATATTGGCTACATTGTACCTTTTCCATTATGGCAACCACTGTCTTAGCAGTTATCGACCTACTTTATCATGGCGGTGAAAAGAATTATTAAGGACTAGTGAGGGCGAGACAGCCAGCCAATCATCATACCACACCCCACATCCCTGCGGCCAGAAATCTAACCAATCATTCAACTATGCAGTCGATGCTGCTGCTGTCTGTGTTAACAGACACATTCATATAAAATAGGCTCATTACATATCACTCGAATGTTGGCCTGTCATCGCTTTAAGTATCGACCGTCAAAAGCCTTCATAATATGCCACCACTACCACTTTTCCTTTTTCAATGTTTTATTTACTCTGTTTAAACATTCACACTGGAATTAGTTTTTAAAGTATTTTTTTATTGTAACGGGCGCGGTTCACCAAATACAGTTGTTGTACTACTTTTATAGCCTTCCTACACGTTTGAAGTAAGCTCGACCTGTTTCGCGCCTTTCCAGTTAATTTAAATCCTAATATTTTATATTGGGCAATCTGTTGGTTTCGGTCAAATAGTCATAAAAGCCATAGATGTAAATTTCGCTCTGATTTATAATCATCTTTATTAATTATTATTATTATTACTTACTTACTGAATGTTCTCACTAACAGTAAACAGGGGCCGACAATAGAAAATAAGTTACAAAATGTCTATTCACTACTCCCGAACTTTTAAAATTAGCAGTTTCAATAATACTGTCGTCTGAATGGATCTTCCGGTCTCCTTCCGAGGCTCTGGTCCGGTCAGAGTGCTCCGATAATTATTGGTACTATTACTAATATTGAAACGGAGTCTCAAGTTTCTCGACCTTCATTGTACTCTGTTTTTGAAAATGGATTGACAAATGCTTGCAAATTGTTGGTGTATTCCGGTTAAACTTGTCTTCTTTGTCTTCGAGGTAAAAAGAAAATAGATTGCTGGAGCTAATTCCCACAACTCCACAGAAAAAGAAAAAAATTTTCAACCATTGATTAACAACAATAGCGACTTCTTAAAATTCATGTCATTTATTATGGACGTTTTTCACTTCTAAATTCCGGAATCAAATTTTACAAATGCAACAAATTCATGTTTATTATTGGTCACTTGTTATGCAGTCCAGCTCTGTACTTCGGCTTGTTTAGAGTTATCCTGATCTTTTCCAGAAAAGTAAGGAAACATTTACATCTCTCATCGTCTTCTTCGTTATTGTGACAAATGATCAAATTCGAAAATAATTGAGAGAGTTAAGGTTTTTATTCACTCTCACTTAGCAGATGAAGCGCCTTACTTTTCGAATCTTTAAAGAGGCGAACATCATTCTCAGTCTGACATATTTTTACTTGTAAAATGCATAAGGCTTAATAAGCATAATTTTACCATTCATGTTAAAAAAGAAAAAAAAGAAACCTCCGACATTTAAACCGGACTGAACACATCGACTCGCTTACTCATAGAAATTACAACGTTTTCGTGCCTTCTTTCAATCTGAAATTAGACATTTTTTCTTCTTTGGTGAACTCATCTGATTATTTTTACTAGAGCAATCTCCTTACTAAAGTTGTTCCTTAATAAGACAAGATGGTTATATATCCCATGCAAATGAAGAAATGAATATATAAGAGAAACTAGAAAATCAAACATTAGGAAAGACATACCCAGAAGTGAAACTTTTATACGTAAACCGTATCTGAAGAAAGAAATGAATATGTCACTCTAGAATGAAGTTCAAACAATGGATTCAATTAGTCAGTTGAAAGAAACTGCGTACATTAGTCTTGCAGATAATTATATAGGCTCGGCCAATGTGGATTTCGTTCTAATAAAATGAATCGAAAACACCCAAGTGTATAAAGTAGTCTTTTACACGCGTTGTTGAGAAGCATATCTGTTTGGTTTGTTACTATATGGGCCACCTTTTCTTTATGTAGTCCACCATATTTTGGCTTGCACGATCGAATGGATTGTACAATTGAATATATCTGCGAAAACATTGTGTCAATAATAAAAGGAAGAAGATCTAAAACATCTCCAGTAATAATATTTTCGATTACTTATTTCCAATTACGTAACACTAATTTCCCGCCACCCAAACAAAAACAAAAAAAATGTCGAAACCGAGACTTTTGTAAATTTAATCACAAACTCTTGATACAGTTAGTGCGGCATTTAACTAGAGACCTTTTCTTCAACAATGGCCAAGTTGATTTTCCAAGTGTGTGATAAACGACAGTTGTATGAAAGTGTTTTTAATGCTATGTTTCTATCATTCATTGAGAGAGAAGGTTGTAAGATTGCTTTTGTAAAATGTTATCTATATAAACAAATCTTTTTACGGGGTGGAAAACATCTTCCTGCACGGACTATTTTTTTTCTTAAAAGTGCTAACTGAATAACTGTAAATATCAACTTAATGCTTTTTTTCCGAATGATAATATGGGCAAGAAATCGCTTTAAATAATGCATTTTCCTATTTGTTGGCATTAGAAAAAGGTATTAGAGAACGGAAGTAAATTCTATGTAGCTTGAGCTACAAAATAAAAATACTTTCAATGATAGGAGATTAATTAACCATTTTGACTACAATATTCTGAAAATCTTCCCAATTTATAAATTGTTGTAATGAATTTACAGGAAGAGAATTGCATAACAGAAAGTGCAATATATTTCTTACATAACTGATAAGGAAAGACATTTCTTCAGTGACAGGAAATGTATCTAGACAAGTATTTGTCGTTGTGTTAATCAGGTTAATGCCAGTTTAATTTATTCATTTCAACATGTATTCTTTATGCGTGTTTTTCAAGTTGGAGGAAGTTTGGTCAGTAAAGTTTTCTCTGCTTTTTTTAAGTAAATCAGGTCATTGCACCTACTTAAAACAAACCTAACAACATCTGACATAATTGTATATTTTACAAGCAGAATTTAATTCCATTGATTTTGCTTGTAAGAGATTAAACAATAGTAACACGTTTGTTCTCTCAGATCTAAAATACTAATCTCAGAACTATAACAATGAACGTTAAAGATTTGCCTGCGGTTATGGTACACTTGATGATATTTTCGTTATGGTACATTTTTGTCCTTCCTGCGTGATATAGATTTTACAAGCATGAGAACAAAGAAAAGAATAATTATACAAACCTGATATGCCGGGAAAAAAGAAATAATTGCATTGTACGAGTGACAGAATTTTATTTTCGTCCTAACAATGAAACCAATAAAAATATTTCCTGCATAACTTCAGAAACTCCTTCGTATTCCTATATTTTTTTCTCTCTTTTTGTTAGTGTTTTTCTCTTTTATTTAAACCTTTCTCCAGAATTATTTTCGTTGCTCTGTTTTTATGACTTTCCGTTTACTCGGATCCAGAAAAAGAAACTAATATAATAATTGTTAAATTCGTTAATAATGAAATGAGATATTATGATTACGTACATTATTTACATTATTCGGACTGTTATCCTCATCTTCATTGCCATATTCACAACGTTTCGGCCGTTGTACGCTCCGGCCTTCTTCAGGTGATTGAAATTTCGAACCGAACCCTAGACTTTTCTAGTTCCACGTGCCATGGCTCTTCCGGATGACTCAGTTATTTCCCTTTAACTCAACCCTCCGAGTTTTGATTCACCACTGCTGTAGCCTGGTATTGAACTCACAACTGTTTGGGTCTAGTCACCGAATCTAACCAGCGCCCTTATCCACTGGGCCATGTGTCCTTGAGGACATTTGTGTATGAAATTCCAATCATTTGAAGAAGGCCGAAGCGTACAACGGCCGAAACGTTGTGAATATGACAGTGAAGATGAGAATAACATCCGAATAATGTAAATAATGCAAGTAATCATAATACCTCATCTCAGAGATATAGACAGATATATAGAGAGAATAGACATAAAGGCCGGAACGTACAACTGCCGAAACGTTGTGAATATGACAACAAAGATGAGGACAACAATCCGATCATTGTAAATAGTGTAAATCATGCCGTTTTGCTATTGATCAATAGTTGCAAAATCATTTCACGCGGATAAGAAATTTTAAATGTTAAAATTATTTGTCGATATTTCTGAGATGAGGCATTATGTACACTATTTACATTGTTCGGACTATCATCCTCATCTTTGCTACCATATTTATCACAACGTTTCGGTCGGCCGTTGTGCGCTCCGGTCTTCTTCTTAAAATAAAATAAAGTGTTCAGTTCGACATTCCAATCACCTGAAGATTAAAATTATTCTTGCGCCTCTTCGAACGTTTCCGCAAATTCTACCTTCTCACCATTCGCAAAGTGGAGCTCTGAAGTGATTTCATCCCAAGCAACGAGACATCAAAATCACTATCTTCAACACTGAAACACTGCGAAACAAAAGAAAAAACATTTACGCTAGGTTTATATATATATATATATATATATATATATATATACAACCACCCGGCTCTCCAGAAGATTGACTCTGCATTTAAATAATACTAGCTCCATTAAACAACATATTAAGTCACATACTGTTTCCCTTACGCAATCTGATATACGTAAAATACTTGTAGAAAATACTAAAATTATAGATAAACATACAGACATTAGACGCCTTAAAATCTTAGAGGCATTACATATTAAAAGAAAAAGACCTCTTATTAATCGTATAGATTATAATATATCTGGTAATATATTGCAATGTTTATAATATATTTAAATTTTGTAGCGTATTCTTCGATCTTTTGGCTTGTGTATTGGAAATCTTTTTCACGCTGTCACATGATAAAAATCTACGCCATGCACGTGATATAACATCATCGCGTCTTTTGAATTTAAAAGGAATTTAACGTTTTTAGTTTGTAAAAAAGTAGCAACATGATTACGCTACAAGATAATTGGCAAATGTTTGTTTAAAAAAAAAAAAAAAAAAAAAAAAATTTTGACTAAAATATTGACCCTGAAGATGAACAATGATGTTCGAAAGCGCTAGGTCATCGTATGGAAAATACATATTTCGGAACTATTTTCAAATAAAAAGTCTCATTAGAGAATATGAGAAAATTCAAAAGAAAATATGTAAGACTATGTTGTCTTTAACATTCAACACTACATGTTTGAAAGAAAAGTTGCTGCCAAATTACACATATATATATATATATATATATATATATATATATATATATATATATATATATATATATCGGATATCCAAAGACTTATATTGTTCGGCAAGTTGCCTGCAGTAAGCGCAAGAAAGGAGCACAATGAGATACTGGTTATTCGCTATGAATATTCACGTATCAACTTCCACAAAATAAGTAACGGGGACTGTTGAAATGTATTCTTTGTGCTACAAGATTTTACAAGGAACCACCTTCACTGAATCAGTCTCAGGATAGGGGGACTTGGCATTCCTCTTGTTCCTACACTCTTCGCAGATAATACATTCTGTTTCGCACAAGGTCTTCACCAGAGGCTTTCCTCCTCCTGAATCTCCGTTGGCGAGGTAAAACGTAATATATAGCCTATGGATATCTATCTTTATCTACACACAAACCCTAAGCAAAATATATATATTGATGATTATGGCTAACTTATATTAAGTTATATAATACAAAGACGTAATATATAGCCTATGAACATCAATCTTTATCAAAACATAAATCCTAAGTAATATATCTATATTGATGATTATGGCTAACTTATGTTATGTCATTTGCGGGACCAACTGTAATGACAAATGTATCATCCTAACTAACCGTTTTTTGAATACAGGTGATGAAAAGTAGGTTGCATAATACAATGTTCAACGTAAAAGGCAATAGATTGACAACTGACTCCATAAGATGGGTCCCATGGACTAAAGGTAATATTGTTCGCGTGGTGAGATCGTCGAGGTATTATTCATTTAGAATTCGTAAACCGTTGCCCTCCTATATGACAGTGAATGCTGGACAATCTCCCCACAGATGAAGATGAGACTTGAAGCAAAAGAAATGTGGTTCTACAGAAGGATGCTGGGGATACAATGGACCGAATATATGAGCAACGACGAAGAAAAATGGAAACAAAAAAGAAACTTATACTTAACATCAGGAAGAGACAACTGAAGCTTCTAGGACACATAATGAGGAAAGAGGGCTTGGAAAATCTGATACTCATGGGACAGATTGAAGGCAAGCAGGACAGAAGAAAATAACGCATAACATATTTAGTGAGTTGGATGGAAGAACAAGGCTTAGGAAAAATACAAAAAATTTATCAAGAGCTACAATGAAAAGGAAATTGTGGATCGCCTATGGTCAGATGGGACACGGCACATGTTTTCCTCTTCTATGACAATGCATGACAACATACAGCGAGAATAACACAGGAAAAAAGACTGGAACTTGATTGGTCTGTTCTGCCGTACCCGCCATAGTCCCCATCCTGGAAATAATTTTTTATCACATTTTACGATCGCTCCGAAACGCTTTGATGGGGAAAATGTTCCACAAAAAAAAAAAAAAAAAAAAAGGATTCAAGAGTTCGTCAAAAACGTTTTCATATATAACGAAATGATTTACACTATTTACGGATTGATGTCCTCATCTTTGTTATCATATTTACAAGGTTTCGGCAGTTGTACGCTCCGGCCGTCTTCAGGTGATTGGAATTTCGAATCTAACCCTTTATTTCGTCCACCAGGGTAGAGTGTTCTTATTCCACGGATTATACCGAAAAAATATCGAAAAGCTGCATAAAGAGAAAGAAATCATTGCAAGTCATGACGAATAAACAATTAAATAAAATGTAAGTGTAATTTATTTTTTGAAGAAAAAAATTGATAAATAAAAACGGAAAATATTTATGACTCGACTTAATAGATATCTATTGATGATGATGATGATGATGATGATGAGGATAATCTTTTTTCTTTCACTATCACTTTTCCTTTTTTCTCACGGCCCTTCTTCCCCTATTTATTCTATCATTTTATTATTAGGAGAAAAAGAGGATGTATCAGTAAGTGAAATACTAAATTTACTTACGAAAATAAAAATCCCTTGTTGCTTTAAAAGATTAGTAAAAAGGACACATGGCACAGTGGATAAAGGCGTTGTAATAAATATGGCGACAAAGATAAAGTCAATATTCCGAATAATGTAAATAATGTAGGAAAAACAAAATATCGGAAACTGAATTCCTTTATTTTTATAGCAAAATTCGTCGTCCAGTAATTCGAACATCTGTTTGTTCAATCACAATCAGATGTTATCATTTTGAATGAATCTGCAACGTCTTAACCTCTTTACATGTTAATCATCAAAATCAGACCGGAAGGATCAACGTTACTCTGAAAAATATGCTTGGAAATAATATTTCACGAAATGAACAACACAATTCAGACATTTAAATGTTTCTAATGATATGAATAAATGTCGTACTTTATGACATGAAATATTCATAATCAAAAATCTTTTATAGCAACTTCCCCTGTGGCTACTTGTACTTTTAAAATTTTAAAATTATACAGATGTACTGTTTGCTATAAACATGATAGGAAGAAAACTTGCTTAAGATTCGCTCTTCAATTGGGGATCATTTTAAGAGCGCAAAAAGCAAGAAGTGATCCATCCAAGCAAAATGAAATTAATTTTATATTTTTATGCCATTTGCTTATTTCACAAATACAGGGTGTGATGGATGAATTGTCTAAATGACTCAAAAGTGAAAATAACACTGACATCTCATTTTAACAGATATATTTACCAATATTACACAAAAATATCTTGAAATTATTTCATAAAATCGCCACTGGCTTCAGCCACAGCCTCCAGACGATTTCGGAATCTCCTGCAACACTTCTGGACGGTCTCCTTGTTTATGTTGGCGAATGCTGCCATAATCCTTGTCTTCAGTTCATCTTTGGTGTTGCAAGTAATTTTGTTGGTCTCTCGCTCAACTGCGTCCCACATGGTGTAGAGTCCTGTTGCTAGACATAGGGTTTGCAGCAGCCACCCTCTTGACCCAGGTCAGCACTACCTTCTCAGGACACTTGATATAGACCTTCCTGTTGAGTCTGAAGCCATGTGGGAAAATGAATGGAGGTATAACGTCGTCATCACTAGTGATCCCTCTAAACACCATGTTGAATGGATATATCTTACAACTCTCTGAAATATTCGTATTGGAACTTCCGACGCGAATACCCCGCAGTACAGCATGTTGTTTCAAAATTCCTGGTGGAGTGAATTGCGACTTGGTGCTCTTTTTCTCACAGACGGTGCCCAACTGACTTTATTATACTGTGCTGTTGACAAAATCAAAACAAACAACGCGCACGCAAGAAATTAAAATTATAAAATGACAACAATTTATTCATCGCCCTCTGAACGTGATAAATTTCTTTGCAAACAGAAAAAATTCGTTTGAAACAAAGAAATCAATACTGAAATGTTATGTAATATCGGTCCTCCAATATGGCATTGAATGTTGGATAATCTCTTCAAGAATGAAGAAGAGACTTGAGGTAAAAGAAATATGGTTCTACAGAAGGATGCTGAGAATGCCATGAACTCAACATGTGAGTAAAGACGAAGCCTTAAGGAAAATGGAAACTAAAGAGACAATTGAAATATGAGAGAAGATGGCTTAGAAAATTTGATACCCAGAGGACATATTGAAGGCAAGAAGCACAGAGGAAAGCGGCGAATAACCCCTGTCTAACGAGCTTGTGATAATGGACGAAAGAACAGGGGTTAGGAGAGGTAGCAAAAAGGCAAAACTTACAAAGAACAGTAAGTTGTGGAGAGTGATGATCGCTCACGTCCTGAAGAGATACAACGCATAAAAGAAGGAAAAAGCTTTTACCACGGTTTTAAATCATTCTTTTTTCAATGTAAATTTGCTGCTATGAATCTGGATCTAACGTGCTCCTCAGATATTATGGCCTTCGCTTTACCGCTGTAACTGAACTTGCTTGAGCCGAGAAAGTTAAACAATTTCAGGCTTTTAGTTAAGTTTCGGGCAAGTGGCAGCTCGTTACAGCCAACTGTCCGGTGTCTACACGATTGTTACTTACATCTTAAAATCGACCCTATCATCTTCATTCACCGTAAATAATTTACAAATAGACATTTCTTCTATACTAAACGATTTTCTTGTCTCGCCGTCACCTTCATCGGGTTTCATCGATATTGTTGCGAAATATCCACTGCAGGTGAATCCATTACATCTCTAGGTCTTCACTTGGACGGTCAAAAGAATGACATCGAAGCAATATGGCGCGATCAGCTCTCGTCCTTGTAGGTTAATAACACCTTGAACTATTCCGATGATATAATCATTACAGTTAGCATTGTCATCAAACTTTTTATTCTAATCTTTTTTCGTTCTTCTCCTTAAGCTATCATCGCCATTATTGGTGATGCAACTTGGAGCAGAGTTGGTAACTACGCATCTACTAATCGAGTTCATATTCTGATTGTAAAAACCCTTTTCCTATAATTAATTTATCTTATAAATCTTGTTACTGGTTAATCTACCAGAGTATGAAAGATTTTATCCTTATTTTCTATTCTGTCGGGTCCAGAGTCTATATTGCACTCTTCTATTTCCGTAGGGACTTTATCTATCTATCTATCTATCTATCCGGATCTGTTTAGTATCTATCTATCTATCTATCTATCTCAGTCTGTTCATCTGTTCATATCTATCTATCTATCTATCTATCTATCTATCTATCTCAGTCTGTTCATCTGTTCATATCTATCTATCTATCTATCCCAGTCTGTTCATCTGTTCATATCTATCTATCTATCTTTTTCAGTTTACATCTGTCTCTTTTTCTATCTATCTATCTATTATTTATTTTTATCTACAAAGATGGCAAAATTTGCTGCAGATGGAACTAGAATATTAACAGAGTCCCAAGGCGAGCACCAACAACAAAGTGGAATTTCTTCGTTATCAATGTCTTCTGACAATGCATTATGTATTCTCATAAACTTTTATATTCTTTGATAAAACGTTTTCAGTTCTTGTCTAGTTTAGGAGAGGGCCAAAATATCTTACTAAAGACTCTCCCATGTATTTATGCTGTTGGTCATGTTTCTGCTGCTTAGCCAATTTTCGTGTACACTTCATGCGCTTTTGAAATATTCTCTGTTGACTTTTTCCTTCATTTTATTCTGCTTGATTAAATTCTAATTCATTATTCCTGTATCTTTATCGTTCTCGTTTTCATTCCATGTTTTGATAATTTCTTGGTTGTGTTCACTTCCTTCAGTTGCAACTCCATTCACTTTCCGCATTAACATTCTTCATTCCGATATCTTGGTTTAATATCCAAATTTTTATATGAAGATCGAATTCTTCGTTTTTTTGTGTTTTGATTTAATTAGAAACATGAGTTCAATATGTGTGTAGACGATTCGGCGGCGTATGTAGGCTGTATGGGAGATCTGGAAATTGACCTACGGAAAGCAGTTCTAAGAGTTAACAGAGTGTGGGCCCAGAGAGATTACTTGGATGATAATATAAACATGCACTTTCAGAGTAAATATGCTAGACACCTGAAAACGGTCGGAGGATATAGCGACCAAAATGTTACGGTAAAAAAACAAAATGGGAAATGAATGAACTTGTATATAATCTTAAAAAATGAAAATATGAGATTACTAAAAAATAAATTATTCAAATCAAATCTGACAAAAACAGTATTTCAAGAAATATTGATCTTTGAAAGTAGCGAACAGACTGGCCCGAATCTTAGGAATTAGAATTGTTTCTCTTATGATAGCTGTGCCTGGTTGGAATAAATACTCCATCCCAGGATATATATACCGTAAATATCAGTGGTTTTTCTTTCTAGGGTAGGGAACATTACATGACCCAATTGTATCTTGGTTAGCCTCTTCATACTAAAGTTAAGCAATCTGACGATAAATAAAAAATACTATGGATTATTTTCTCAGTTCAAGACATTAAGTATATTGAGCTAATCAGTCATATGGATTTGATTTGATTTCTTTTTTAATTACTTCCATTGTGATATATTTAGGTAATGGATTTAGTCGCCCCTTTCCTGTTTTTGCTCAACTAAGAAAATGGTGTCAGCTTTTTCCTGCTTCTTGTTTCCTAGTCAACTTTGATCTTCTTAATTCCTGTTCTTTTATTGTTCTCTCTTCTTAATAGCGATTTTTTCATATTCTCTCAAACACAGCAATCCCTTGCATCTCAGTGGCTTTATTGTTTTCCTTGGGGTGAAATTTTTTTTAAAAGCCTTATTAGCGACACCAGAAATATTTTAGACATTTATATTGGTTAGAAACCGCTTCTCTAAATAAATAAAGGCATTTCATTTATTAAACCAAAAATAAACACAGAATTTCATTAAATCACGCTCATTAATTCTCGTTTTGATTGGTTGTTTCATTCGATGATTTATTTTATCGTCTGAAACAATTTACTTTTTCTTCTTTTTTCTCATTTTTCTTGTTTTCTTTTCTGTTTTGTTCCATTATACATTTCCTTCTTTTTTGCGTTAATATCATAAGACTTTCTTTTTTTTTGTATCCTTTTTTCTTTGTTCTTTTTACTCCCCTTAAGCTTTACTGTGTTTCTTTTCCACCAATTTTCCTCTATTTTCTCTGCAAGCAAAAATCATTAATAAAAACGACAATCAGGCTGAACAACCCTTTCTGATCAAGGCTTCATTGAAAAGCAACTGGTTGCTCTTCAGAACGGTATCCTTTCCTACTTAGATCTTCACTTCCATATTTTCACAGGCGGCACTAAAGACATTTCCTTGAGCAAATATTTTACAAACATTATTCATATTATTACAATGAAATTATCAGGAATGAAACTCAAACTGGAAGCACCATTGTTATGAAAACATATTCCCTCCATTCTCCCCCCCCCTTTTCTTGATTTACCAAAGCTTAAATCAGCATGACAGAATGTCACAGAAGTGAAGCACTTCTAGTTCTAGTAAATTAGTTTGCGAAACAAATGTCTTCTTACTAAGGGCGATTTTCTATAATGCAGCTTAGATGTGGCACAAGGCTGAAAATATGGGGACCCAATGAGGATCGAACTCACTATTTCGCTGTAATCGATCTAACGAGACAAGCTTGAAAACTATTACATCACATCGAAGTGTCCATGATTTTCTAAGCGTAGCTTAGATGTGGCACAAGGCCGAAAGTAGGGTGCACTCAGTGTGGTACGCGTTTACTTACTAATGTTCAAAGATTATAAGATCCAAAAGCCGCTCAATATAGAAGGTTACTTAATGAGGTGGTTCTATAAGCGTAATTGGGAAGAGGATATGTAGAAAAGATAACAGTTAACAAGAAATTTCAACTCTCTTCCTGATTCTGAGAATTTTGTTGCCATTTACTTTAATGCTTTATTGTTGATTACTCGTTCCGTCCATGGGATTCTCAGTATGCTTCTGTAGAACCATATTTCTGTTGATTCCACTTTTCCCATATGTGGGGTGATTTTTCAGCCTTCATTTCAATATAAAAGGATTTTATAACAGTATTTTATTTTATAGCAGAAGTGAATAGTTATATTAAGAAAACATTAATTATCAAAAGTTAAGTACTTATCGAATTCCAAGAGTACAGATTGAGGAATCCTTTTCCATACATCACAATATCACAAGAGTAGTTAGGCCCCCCTTCATTACAAACGTAAAGTGTTCACTGGGATATGAAACAGCTGTCTTTGTTGAATGGCAATTTACACTCTCGTTGAAATCACTTTTTTTTCCCTTTCTCCTCTATTTATTGGTAGCATTGGACTCGAGCTGTGTGCTGGAATCTCTTGATAATTGAGTGCTGTCAAAGTTCCATTAACAATAACTAGACAACGTAGCCAGTAAAGTTACCTCCGACCATAATTCCTACACCATCAAAACTACGAGCAATCCTTTTGGCTGTTTCATGAAGTTGTAGTCGTCGTGCCCGTCAAGAACGAACTGTTTTTCTTATGTCCAGATCATATCCTTCAGATCAGAATGTTCTTTGAGGATCAGCTCTGCCCAATTGTATCGGGCTTCTTTGTGGCTTTCATGCAAATACGTACCAATTCCACTTAAGCGTTACTAACAAAGCTACAATGAACGGAAGATTTCGATATTTTCTATATTTGCCTTATTGCTTCTGCCATCTTCCAACCAAATTTTGATGGATTTTCTGCAGCATCACTTACAATTCTTTATCTCGTTCGCCCAGAAAACTCCATTTTTTTGGCCAGATTATTTTTCCTTCTTTGCCATAAGCATCAGATTTTGTAGTAGGTTTCGATTCAGTGATAAACTGAGATTTTGAATTCGAAGAAATCTTGAAGTACCTTCATTATTCAGTTTTGCTCCAATTAACAATGTTTTTTTCTGCTGACGCAAGCAAAGAAGCTTTCAGCATTTTCAGAGCGTGTTTCAGAAAGTTCTTCAGCATAAGATTTACACAAAAACATTAATTTCACAAGTGTTTTTTTATTGTGGCTGGCCATTGAAAAATGAGCTGTAATCCCAAGAGTAAATTCGTTTGACTATTAAGCATGAATAAAACATTTTACAAGTGAATTTCATTTTGATGAAAATTGAATCCTTTTCACGGCATTTTGTGAAGTAATACCGAATCAAGACATATAATTATTTGTGTATATTTATTTATATATTTCATGTGAATTTATTTGTATATTTCCTGTAGTAAATCTATGTAAATTAGTAGATTTATGAGTGTTTAATTCTCTTAGTCGTTTTAATAATATATACAAATATTAATCTACAATTAGACAAAATTAGTTCCCGAGCTAAATGAATTGTTTAATTGATCAATGCCTTTACTCCTACGTTCCTTAGAATGCAGTCTTATTTGTTCAAGCCTTTCATGCGAGGCACTCAGATACATATGTCTATTAAGTGATCATCGTGCTTCAACTTGGTCTTGAAACAAGCTTTGTCGTCGCCGTCTGTCATTATGTTGCTAATCTTTTTCTTCCAAGAGATATTTCTATTTCACTGTTATAATAAACACAAATTTTTTAACATGAAAAATATTGAACAAAAAGCGATTTATATAATACCAGGAGTAACCAATGAATCATAGACACCACTGAACATTTAAAACATATAAAAAGAATGGATTAATTAAATGGTTCATTGGCTTCTATTTTACTTGTAAATTCTTTATTTCCTCTTTATTGAACCTCAATAGATTACTTCAAAATTTTTGCTTTCATTGCATCTCACGATTAAAACTTTCTAACAATTGCCATCATTTTAATACACTTGTTTATTATAAATACACAAACGTTTTCTACTCATATCAGAATTTGATTCGACGAGTAAACATGCGTGTAAAGGGATCTGTGTACAAAACGTGGGCAAACTTTTAAATATTTCAGTGCCGGGGACGATTACGCATTATCATGGAGATTTTTGCGCTAAAGTTCAGCAAACTTCCTCGATATAATTCACATTATTTACATAATCAGTCTGCTAATGCGTCTCTTCTTTTCTACAAGGATTAATTTATACAAATGCGCTTTATATAAACCACACACACCTACACTGATAATTGTTAAACTTAGTTTTACATTGAAGAATATTGGAATTAGATTGATTCAATTATTTGTGATGTTCTTTTGTAGGTATTTCAATTGGAAGGGAACTACATTTCTTAAAAGTCACCATTTAATATTATTTGCCCAACACCAACCATTAAGGCCGTGAGAAATATGGAACCCTCTCATTTACACTCCCCCATCTACTTATCAACCATTTTTACTTGATTGCTTGTAAAGTTCCTTGTACAAACATTTTTTTTAAATATTAATAAAAAGAAAAGGTACCTTATTACTTAAAAATATTCGAATGTTATTTCCTTTAAGTACCGTATCTGGTGGCATTGTAGTGGGTTGGTATTTGGTTTTTCGTCCGGTATTAAAAGATGGTAATGTTGTTGGACGAATTAAGGGTCAGCTTTTTATTGATGTACGTGCGTGTACTAAACTCGGGGTAAGATGTACGTATGTGTACTAAACTCGGGGTGAGAAAATGGTCGACCTCAAGTCAACATGACATTGAGAGAGGCTGACTGAATCTCCTTTCCTTAGGACCGCTGAAAAACACGTCAGAATCCAGACTAGATGATCTCCTAAACGGAAGTGCCGTCCAAATTTTGCACGTGACCGGAACCCTTTATTGTTTGGTTTCTATTTGCATTATGGGAAAATTAAATTATTTATTATTTTTAAATATTATGTTTATTATTTATTTTATTTCTTATTTAATTTCCATTCCCCCTCAGCCTCTAAATCCCCGCTTTTTACCAAAAACTAGCTCAATAGTGTTTCCGGTTTCTTATAAGCAACTTTGTAATAATGATGTAAGCTATTTATTTACATTATTCGGACTATTGTCCTCATCTTTGTCGCCATATTTATTACAACGTTTCGGCCGTTGTACGCTCTGGCCTTCTTCAGGTGGTTGGATGTCGAACTGAACCCTTTATTTCGCTCACTGGGGTAGACTGTTCTAGTTCCACGTGCCATGTTTAATGGATGTCAGTTATCAGTTGTCTCCTGTTAATTCCCCTCTCCACGTTCTCCACTGCCCTAACAACGTATTAAAGAAAGAGAATAATAAAATAACAGGAATTAAGAAGACAGACGATAACGATTGAAATTTCATTTACATTTTTGAAGATCAAAGTTGGCTGGAAAACAAGAAGCCAGAAAAGAAGTGCGAGAGAATTAGCTGTTACATCTTAGCCATTTCAAGTATAAAATGATGAGACCTTGCCGCCAATCTAGTACTGCGCTTAAATTCATAAAGCCTAGTTACCATAGCGAAAAGTTCATCAGAATTACAACCATGAAAATATTTCTAGGAAAGTGAAAGTAATCGAAGCCTAGATGACAGGTCAAAAGCAATAACATTGCAGATTCTTCTGAATATTTTATCAAGAATCTCTAAATACATAATAGAAGCTCTAGACCTCTCTCACATCCACCGAAAATGCATATCTGCTTTTGGGATTACCAATATCTCCAGTTGGTTATACTTCTTAAAATTATGTGAATTACTAATCAATTCTATAGCTCATCTACAAAATAACTAAAAATAACTAACGAATCCAAGATTACTAAAATCAATGAAATTTATGCAAGTTGTTTTGGCAAAACATATTACACAGATATCACTCCCACCTCCAATACTCCAGATTTCACTATTTGTGACTCTGTCTATCGCCGTTGAAAGGGGGGATGTTTCAGACCATGAATGAGATTGAGAAAGTGACCATACAAATGAAGGTGAGAATTTGGAAGTCACTCTAAGACAGATGTGGGAATCCTCAAACGGTGTACTTTGGTAAGGACTAAAGCTTAGGCGCCATTGCTCTGCTGAGGCTATTTTTCACTAATAGTAAATGGTTGGATAATTTCCGGACGAACATATAAATTTATTGGTTCCATATCTGAACAATTCGTTTCTTTGTGATATAAAAAATGTTTTGAAATACGTAGTCTAATAATATCTTGCTTCCTATTTGTCTTGAAACCTAAATGGGTATTTACTATGTTTAGCCACCTTTGTTTGACTCGAGGTCAGGACTATAGCGCACTCAATTAAGTGCGATGATGATGAGTTTCGTAAGTAACTAATTTTAACCAAACAAATGCTTTCTAGGTTGTTATTGCACTCAAAGGCTGCATTTAATTTTGAGAACACGCACACACACAAATATGATCACTTAAAAGACACGAGTGGTTTCTAACAAAACCAGAAACAAAACCGGAATAAGTGTTCTTTTATTGCATGAAGAGATTGCATACAGTTATGGCGATCATTACCACACACACATACACCCTTACAAATTCAAATCTCCAACAACATTGATTCATTGGTCAGAAAGCAACGCTGCTATATGAAGCGACAATTTTTAAATCGCTATATTTTCATATAGTAATTTTTGTGCACTTTTGTGAGAACCGGCTCCCAGAAGTTTCCCCGAAACTCATGCACTGATTGGTCAGTATCGACCAATCAGATTCTCTGCATGTGGAGAATGATTCTTCCCTCGCGGAGCTCCTGATTCAATGACCACCTCTATAAGCATAAGAAAAGAGGAGCCGCACTAGGGAGACTTCAGCTGCCACAGAAATCCACGACAGTTGAAGCTATGCGCCCATCTTCTCACTCAACTGTCAAACTGCATATTCTATCACACCTACATAATATTCCTCTTGCACGACAGAACTGTTTAAAACATTTATAACAGACTAAACTCTTTCATTTTCTTTCAGAGAACTTTGATAGACTTTATAGTCAAAGAGAGGCAACTCTCGTCTTACTCTTTGCATGCTTTTTCGTATACATTCTTTATTGTATGTTTCGTTGAATACAATTTTATATATATTGATACCTATGCCTTGTCCCTTTCTTTTACATCAGTTTGGGTTCCTACACAAATTAAACAAAATTAAATAAATGTGTTAAAAGGCCGCCACACAGTTATTACGATTCCATATTGAGAAAATTAAAACGGAAGACTTCACAATGATTTCCACAGACGTTAAAAATCTATCTTTTCCAATTCGCCAGTATTTCGACAACTATTATCTATATTTCATTTTCACTGTTACTGTCAAACTATTTGCTTATCTTTTTCTTTTCAAGAGACCGATATCCTAACGCGTATATCATATAAGGCTACAAATGATTTTAAGATGTGCATGAAAAAAATATATCTGCTAGAATTAGCAGGTACAATTTTTAGCCGGTTATATAAAATTAACTCTGTAAAAATATAGGGATTTCTCGCCCTATACGATTTGGTAACAATTTAAATGCACACGTTCTGCTTAGTGTCGTCTATTCACACATGGACATTTACTGACTTGTGAATCTTTTTTCATTAGGATTAAAGTTTTGTTAAACAAAAGTATTAAACTAAAATGATCTTCACTATTTACATTATTCAGACTATTGTCTTCATCTTTGTCGTCATATTTATTACAACGTTTCGGCCGTTGTACGCTCCGACCTTCTTCAGGTGGTTGGAATGTCGAACTGAACCCTTTATTTCGCTCACTGGGGTAGACTGTTCTAGTTCCACGTGCCATGTTTTAATGGATGTCAGTTTTCACCTGTTAAATTCACTCTGAAAGTTCTCCACTGCCTTAAACCGGTATTGAACTCACACTCTTGGGGTCCTGTCACTGGATCTTAATAATGCCTTTATCCACTGTGCCATGTGTCCTTGAGGCCGAAAACGTTGTGATAAACATGGCGACAAAGATGAGGACAATAGTCCGAATAATGTAAATAGTGTACATAATACCTCATCTCAGAAATATAGACAGATACTGAAAGGCCGAAACGTTGTAATAAATATGGCGACAAAAATGAGGACAATAGTCCGAATAATGTAAATAGTGTACATAATACCTCATCTCAGAAATATAGACAGATACTGAAAGGCCGAAACGTTGTAAAAGATATGGCGACAAAGATGGGGACAATAATCCGAATAATGTAAACAGTGTACATAATACCTCATCTTAGAAATATAGACAGATTCTAAAATGATAGTGTTAACGACAAGAATCTTTTTGTTTTCAATTTTCAGACCATTTCAGCGTAAAAAAACTAATATTGCACAACTGGTCGTAACACGACAGACATTGTGAGAAAATAAAAGATTTGCACTTTATTTGTAAGTTTAGCTTTAGCTGACATAATGTTGCACTTGTAGCGCATCCAGTAAATATCATTACACAGAAATTATGGTCTACTATCAATTACGCCATGAGAAGTCGCTCGACTCTGTCAGGAATTGAAATATTTACCATCAAATAAAAAAGAAGGAATCATTTTTCTAAAATTTTCTAAGAATCAAAAATATGAGAAAATTTAGTATTAAATAATATACAAATGTGGGAAACTGTCTTTTTACAATACAAAATGTCGTCGATTTAAAATGTGTTTTTAAATATAAACATTTCCTCTAAAATGAAGTATTTATCGTTAAGCTATAAAATGGATTTTTTTTATCTCCCCTCCTATTTAGTAGCCAGACATTCTTACTGTTTCGGTGTTTTTAATTGCTTTTTCCTCTAAAATCTTCTGAAAGACTTGCAGTTCACCCACCCTCCAACGATAAATTAAGGACAAACTAAAGAAAAATGAGAATCCCAATCACAATCTGAACGATTTACTCATCGATGAATCAAGCGTTTTGGCATATCGCTTAAAATTAAAAGAAAAAGATGTTTTAAGAATGCATCATGCAATTGTAAAATGGTTGATTTAAGAAGAAATCATTGAAAAAATGAAAAATGATGGACCCCTTTTGGAAGGAGAAAAGATTCTGAACAAATATCATGCGATAAAATATGTGTGATTTTATTAATGTGTTCTAAGCTTAAACACTTTCTTCTATCAAGCTGTAGGGGACTGTGTGGGTTTGAGTGTTGTTCAATTAGAGACACGTGCTGTTTTGTTCCTGGTAGAAGAAGGTCCAACTACAAGAACATGGTGGACTTGAATTAAGTCCAACTGAAGATGTAAAGAAAAAAAACAAGACCAATGTATACATGTCATCAAATATATATATTAAACAACAAATTTACAAGTGACAAAGACATTAACATTTGTGTTTGTGTGTGAACGTAAAGAGTTTGTATATTGGTGAATGTTGGTACGTACGTGTATGTGTGTGTATAATGTAGAGTTTTCAATGTGTTTTCAATGTATTTAAGTTCTTTGTCTCGACAAAGGAGGCTAAATATTCTAAATGCTTTGAGATAAAAATCTATTATTGTTCTGATTTTAGTTTTAATTCCATGATGTGAGTAAAAATATTTGCAGTTACTCATATTTGTTGATTTTCGATATAATTTGGATATAATTTATTTTAAGATCTAATTTATAAAACGTATTAAAATAATTATTAAAAAAAATTTTATTTATTCCAAAAGTAAATTCAACAGTTGGTTTAACCTGCTTGAATCTATTCGCGATATTTGTATATCAATTTTTGATATCATTGATATTGTAGAGGACCGCGTAAAGAGTTTGTATTTTGGTGAATGTCATACGTATGTGTATGTGTATTTCATGGCGTTTTCCCACGAGTGGGCGAAATACGGATTTCTACGAGAGATCACATTTTTAAATGTATCCGCTGAAATGCAAAGTGAAAAAGAGAACGAGGCAAGAAGTCGCCCAGTATTTATAATGTAGGGAGAGCGACCCCTAGTGAACAATTAGGGAATTAAGGGGGAGTTAACTCGGACAAAGCGATAAGTTTAAGACCATGACTTAAACTATTCACAAATAAAAATAAGTCCCCACCACCACCGCCAAGCAGAGGTAATATTGAAGAAGAACCACCTATGTATAATACCCAGCTTTCGGATTTAAAACAGAATTGTAAAACACACCATTTTGGATTCCATCAAGACAAGAGGAACATTCTTAATAGTTAATAAATTCAAAGGATGACCTTTATTGTTACAATAACATCTTCGATTTGTTTC